>JAJHUR010032489.1:2702-19714 GCA_027495735.1 Lutjanus campechanus | reverse complement strand
GCATCGACTCCAATTGTTCTCATGAGAGCGAAATTCAAAATGCTGTAAAAAATTCAGTTTTTGAGATAAAATTCTGATATTTGGCAAACTTCATCAACCATGACTCCAAAATTTTGTCTTTTTTTATGAACATTGAAAAGGTATTTAGCAAGAATTTGCAAGTATATGTTTACAATACCGTTTACAGTCAAACATTTTGATGCACTGTAGGCTCAATTTTCCATAAATCAAAAATCTGTGTGGACCGTTTGTGTAGGACAGTCTGAAGATGCTCTGTAGCAAGTTTGGTGTCAATTGAGCAAAAATTGTGGGAGGAGATAGGTTCAATAAGTTTTACAGTTTTTGAAAAAAACAGAGTGATGGACTTCATAATTTGCAACAGGTTTAAATGTACAAAAGTTTCTTCAGTATTGGGGCTACATTTTGGTGAAAGTTGCAAATCTGTAGCATATATGGTTGATTTGTTGTGAATTTTCAAAATTTTGAACTTTAGAGGTTTGCTGTAGCGCCACCATCGGGACTATTGGCCTGTTTTTGCAGCTGAGGCAATCTGGCATGGGACTGGACCTTTGTGCAAAGTTTGGTCATTTTTCGTGCATGGGAAGTAGGATTTCCTCAGAAGAAGAAAGAAGAAGAAGAAAGAAAGAAGAACATGCAGGATTACAATAGGGTCCTGGCAGCTTAGGCTGCCCGGCCCCTAACAAGTCATTCCAGTGGGGATAAACCTACACAGTCCTTTAGAAATGAGGATCAATTTCTTCTGGGTCATGTGCAGCAGATGAGGTCTCAGTAGATCCTCCATCGTTACTGCTGCCATTGCATTGATACTTGTGGAAGCCGTGCTGTGAAAAAGACATGTGGTCAGCAGGTATCCCAACTCAGCCGTTTACACACTCTTAATACTGTTCACACACTGTTAATACTCTTTAAAACACTCTTAATCCTCTTTACATAGTGTTAATACATTTTACACACTGTTAATACTCTTTATACACTGTAAATACTCTTTACACGCTGTTAATACCTTTTACAAACTAAACTAATTACTCTTTCTTTTTCAGTTCATTCACCAAGGAAGGAAGGCAGACTGCTCAACTGCTCATTTACATTTTTCACCATCCTGAAACTACACACAATATTTTAAAGTTCTTAAGAAAATATATGACTCTAATTATGTGTAGCAAGGTTTATCGTAGGCAACTGGACTTGATAGAGTTCTTGATGACGTTCCGCCTCTCATCCAAGAAGCTTCTTCAGTTCTGATTGACTAGTTTGGGAGTTCAGGTTTTAAACCTTTTTGTGGTCATTAACACCTAGAGGGGCCTGTGTCTCAAGTGACCACCCTTCCATTGTGTGGATCTTGGGTTTAGGTGTGAAAGAGACCTCCAGAGGCGAAACGTCTTCAAGAACTCTATCAAGTCCAGTTGCCTACGACAAACCTTGGTATGAATACCATGACCTGGATGACTGAGAACCTTCACAAACATGAGCCTAATTATGATCCTGAAATATAGACTCAATAAGATAGTAGCATATGAAGTTATTTCCCACAGGGTTTTAGGTATATTCACTATAATTTGTGGAAATGAGAAATTATACCTTTTCACAACGTGACACATTGCAGCTTTAATCAGATGGAATTAGTTCTCTGCAGTGGTAAAGAAGTACTCATGTCCTTTACTTAAGTAAATGTACCATTACAATAATGTAAACATGTATTCTATTACAAGTAAAAGTACTTCAGTCAAAATCCTACATAAGAAATACATATCAGATAAATTTGCTTCATCTGAATCAAATGTTAAATGTACTGGTTGTGCAGTGAAATGGCCCCTGAAAGTGTTATAATACTGTATTTTACATGTCATTATAGATTTTTTGTTTATATTAGCAGCAGTTCAAGGGAAAGTTAGTTTTAACTATATAATAGACAATTGGGCACATTTGTCCAGAGCTTCCCAAACTAGGGGTCAGGCTCCTCTAAAGGGTCACAGGAAAAAATAAAAGGGGTTGTGAGATGATTAAAGGAGCAGCAAAAAACAAAAAACAAAAACAAAAAGCAACAACAACAAATAAATGTGCGTGTAGGGGAACCTACAAAAAATGTGAAAGGCCATACGTAGAGCAAGTTTGTCCGTTCTGGACTACTGTAGAAACATGGCAGAGGAGGAGAACCAGCACCCTTTATAGGCTCATTCTAAAGTAACAAAAACACAACAATTCTTACTTTCAGGTGATTACGCATTAACGAAAACGCATGACTCATGACTATTATGTTCCATTTCTGCCATATTTTGGTAATAGATCCCCCTAAATCTTACACACTGGACCTTTGGGCATAATGTAAAAAAAAGTACATGTACATTACTATGGAGAAAACTGTCATAAGTTTAGTTGAGAGAAACAAAGACTGAAGTACCTCAGAGTCCCGCTGTAAGCACAGGCAAGGAAAAGACCTGGAAACCCCGGGTGATTTTTGAATATGTCCAACACGAAGTATGGCATGTACTTCATCAGACGAGAGAGAGAGAGAGAGTGAAATAATGAAAAAGTAAATATCTGTGTTAGAAAAGTAAATTATTTCCAATTGTTCCTCATTGAATTGAATAAATTCAATATTGTTTATTTTGTAAATTAATTATTTTCTCACAGTCTTGAGTCACCAACCAATCAAAGGTGACTTTCTTATCCTGTTTACGATCTACAAAATACACTTGAGCTTTCAGCGCTGTTTGACCTTAGTCACATCAAAGCGCCGGCTTGCTAAACAACTAAATTAAACATTTGAGGTGTAAAGAAACACATTGACACTTCGTAACTTTAAATAATGGATGATGGATGGATGATTTGGCAAAGAAAATTTTAGAGGTACAGATGCTCTTTCTGGAACACATTGAGGTAGATTAACAAAACTGAAACTTCAAATAGAAATCCAGACACGAAAACATTAAATGTAAATATAGAGAGAGGTACAATAAAAACATGTTCTATCTGTATTTACACTACATAACACCAGTAATGACAAGATCTTTCAAAATCCAGTATCATTTGAAACCTGCACAGTTCTAGTCAATACGGCTATTTTTTTCAGGAGTGTCTTTAGTACCAGATCAGGGGCAGAAATCCTCCCAGACTTCAGTGGATCACAGTTGATATAATAAGCAAACATGACGATTCCGCAGGTTCCTGCACTGCTCACAATCAGGCACAGACCCACTTGGTTCACAAACAGCGCCCTGCAATCAAAAGCAAACATCATTATAGTGCCCCAGTTTTGCTGTTGGCTCTCTGCATTTCCGCTATTTACTCACTTATCAGGTAGGGAAAAAAATACAACTTAAGAAGTGCCCGATGATGTTTCCATAATCATTCCAAGTTAATTTGGTGAAACCCATCCCATTTCTCATCGTATCATCTGTGAGAAATTAGGTGCTTATTGATACCTTGAAAGACAAGATGGCAAAATCTGTGAGCTGCACGGAGTGAGATCGACTGACTGAGACAGTAATGCAGCTTCAAATTGAAATGCTACATCAAATATGTGAGTAATTAATTGACTCTATAACAGCACCCTGTGCAAGGTGTTAATGGACAGACTATCATACATGGAAACACATTAAATGTGGAACGTATCATCGCTGACTTGGTCAACACAGTCTTATGGATTTGTCCTAACACCACTGGATCAGCCGCAGAGGCTCCCAGACTAGTCTTTTCCAATGATTCTTCCTTCTGGCACAGGACCGTGCTCGACCAAAAGCATCAACTCCAGCCAGGACTTGGGCTGATGTTGTCTGACGCAAAGACAAATCCAGCAGGAAATCAATCAAGAGAGCCCCAACGTTCACCCCTCCACTTGAACACTCTCCGCAAAACAGGTATGATGCACTGGCTCCGAATGAAATGTGTGACAATACTGACTACGCTGAACCCAGGGAAGTCAATCACTAAGTGCTAGGCTATCCAAAACCACTGCTAGACCAAGTGGCCAGAAGAAACTTTGCTAACACCACACCAGAGAAGCTGAGGGCCAGGAGAAGTATAGCTAACACCACACCTGAGAAACGAAGGGCTAAGAGAAATAGCCCACTCCACATCTGATCACCCAGACACATCCTGATTGGGGACACAATAATCCTCTCTACACACCCAAGTAACACGGGGATCATTATCCACGCTGGGTCTTTGACATTCTATGAAGAAAAACTGGCTCTGAGATCCTGAAAAAAAGACTTTCCCCTGCTCCTGGACAAACTGAGCAATTGTCATTCACAAAATGTGTTAATTTCTGGACCCATTCCAAACTTGGGGAAAGGAATCGAGTCTTTTACCACACTCCTTGTCCTGAATACATGGCTGACATCGGCGTGCCTCACTCATGGGATAACGTTTATTGACAATTTCAACATTTTTTAGAACTGTAAGGACCGCTTTAAACCTGATGGGATACATCCAGACATCACTGGGCTACTTGGGGCCAACTTATGTCACGCTTGTGGGGTGCCAAACCAAACCAAAACTGCACAGATAAGAGCAAAGGACTCAGAGATAATATAGAGATAATACAGCCTGCATCTCTCCCCATTTCACCTGACCCTTTGCTCCACATCATACAGGGCATTCAGAGGATGTTCCTGTCCCAGTCCAACAACCCTCCTCCTGCTCTCCACCACAATCACCAGGGAGCCAATGTTGACCCTCCCGCCCTTCACAACATTCACCAATCAAGGAGTTTGTAAAAGCTGCCACACTAAAACTCACTCGAACTGATGAACTATTGAACAGCAGCCACAGACATTAACACTCATGTGTCTGTCAGAGATGAGACAGACCCCATGCCGCTTCCTTAAACCCACTGATGATCTTAAATAGCTGGTGGCATGGTCAAACACATCTTGACACTAAGACCAACAAATCGAGCCAGAAATCTTGGTGTAGTTATGGACTGGGGCCTAAATTTCAATAGTCACATATAGGCACAGGCTTAAAACATTACCATTTACTGCAGCTTTCCACTAAAGTAGATATATAACTCCTTGTTAATGTAATCTGTAGCTATCGGTTTTATATTTGCTTGCTTTCGCTTTCATTTCTTTTAAAAGCAATTTCTGCAGTGATTTGACTTTTATTGGCTTGTTATCAACTTTTGTTTTTATGCTCTCTTAAATGTAATTTTAATATTTTAATGTTTATTTTAATTTAATTATTTATATGCTCCTGTGAAGCATTTTAAATTGCTTTGTTTCTGAATGGTGCTATATAAATAAACTTGCCTTTCCTTGCCTTGCATGTAAATTAGAGGCTTGATAACCAACATAAGGGCTTTTCATGTTGAATATTCAAAAGAATTAACTTTAATTTACCCCTCTTTTAAACACACACAGCCCAGGATTAAGGGCTTCAGGTCCAGGGTTATATGACTAATACTGGACTTCTTCTAGCTCTAAATGTCTGCTTTTATAGAAACTGATGGTCTTTTAGCCATGTTTCACACCGGCACCTTTTAACCCTGAGACCTGTGCCAATGTGAAAGCGTAGTCTGGGGGTAACAGCTCTCTTAGCCTGGGGATAAATGCAGTTGTTCAGTTATGAAGTCAAAATGTAAGGAGTGGTGACTTATACCCTTTCAAAATATTTATACTTACCCGTTACTCATAGGTCAGCAGTACATAACTACCTAGATCAATGGATTCTACCTCTCTACAAGTGGAACAAGACATTCTCTCTGAGGGTGGATGTACCTGAGATTCTGGACCCACTCAGGCCCAAATTTCTAAGGGAACAGTGTTCGTTACACCCTCTGTAAACAGTGAAGTTTACTCTTAAACAGCGATGCATACTTAAAGTACATCAAAGAGTATCGTGTATTTACTTGCATGGGTGGTGGGGCGGAACCGTGGAAGTTTATTAGACATCAATCAGACAAACATCAATGAGAAGCTACTTCACTGTGATCAACCAGCCTTTCAAATAATACTTAGTCATCAAGGAGCTGCTGAACTGGTGTGAGGAGATAGTCAGTGAAACTTGGTGATCATAACAGGGCTGAATTGTATGACTGTTTTTTTGGGAAAATGAAACCAACATGGAACCAGTAACCACGAATGCAAACTGTGCAGCCTGGTCAGAATTGATCAGAGCACACATATGACAAATCAAACTCTTTAAGTAAAAATCTTCTATAAATATATAATTTCAGCAACGACCGCACATAGAGCCAAATGTTCAGGTCCACTCTTTAATGAATAAAATGAATAAAACTGTGCTTAATTTAATTTCTATTACATCTTTTATTGGATCTATTAGCTGGTAATGTTAGTATAGCGTGTTACTATGGTAGGAATTATAAACAATTAAAAGCTATAGAAAGGTCTTACTGTATGACACAACTGCACAGTTTAATCTGATTTTTCCATCATGGCCTTCAAGCTTTTTTTTTTTTTTTACAGGTATGAAATAGATTTCATTCTAATTTCATTCTAATGGTCTTAAAAAGGTCTTGCTGAAACCTGCAAAAACCCAGAGTGTGCTAACATGCTCAGTGACATTGTTAACATGCTGATAATAAGCTGGTTTAATGTTTCCATGTTCGCCATCTTACTTTAGCTTGCAAAAATTTGCTAATCAGTACTATAAGGACAGCTGAGGCTAATAGAAATGTTTCATCAGAATTTACAAACATAGCAGGGAAAAGGATCAGAAAGCCTGTAGTGGAGCAAACTGAAAAGTTACCAAGGGATTAAAAGCCATTGTGAGGCTTTGGCATTGGATTCTCCATTAGTATAGCCTATACTAACTAGCCTAAATAGCCTAAACTTCTAACTCAGGTTATGGGAAGCCCCACATTAGAGTTACAGGATGTAAGTAAGTTTCTTTGGTCACTTATAAGTTATGAGTTCTCTGATGTCAAAAATAATCCTACTTCACATTCGAAAGAGAGTCAGTTATTTTTTCCAAAGCATGTTTATGGCTACCAGTGATTTCACTTCCGTATCTCCTTGGTGATTTAATTCTGTGTGGTTTTATTGACATAAACTGGGGCTGTGCTTGCTTGGTTGATTGCTGTCACAGCCTTGACCAAGGCATCACTTCATGTTGCACTCTTGCATCACCCTGTCTGGGTTTATTCTGCAACAATCACCTTGTGTTCTTAACCTAATACAATAGACATTTAAGTGCCTCCACTCACCACTGAGCCTCTCTCTCTGTTCTGCAAGAGATGTAGCGCTGGACTTGAGCTTGGTTTACCCCGTACATGGACAGCCAAACCAGTGCACCCCCGACAGACAGGCTCCAGAAGGTGTAGCGCTGCCGTGGGTCAAAGTCAAAACTGGTGGAAAATATTATCAAACAAATCAGTGAGACTCCACTCTTTACAGCCTCTTTCCATTATAACAGCTGGAGTTTGGATTCCTCAGATTTCAGTACATATAAATGCAGTGATATTCCTAATCCAGGTGCACTTACTAGCTTTTTCCAGAGCTTGTTATGATTGCTTATGCCAAACGTTTGTTTTCTAGGTCAAGAATGAACTTGAATGAAGAATTGTTTGTTGGGTTTTTTTGTTTGGTTTTCTCCTTCTTGGTCGGAAAAAATTGAAAGAGTAAGTCACCAATACTAATACCAGTAACAACCAATAGTTTTTTTCAGCCACAATGAGCTTGAAACAATCTTAAATTGATGCATCATCATCAAAAGGCATGTGATACTATTACGAAGGAACTGTAGTAGGACTATTACAAGATTTTACAGTGTGAGCATCTTCTTGTGCACAAAGTAATGCGTTGAAATTGGGGGAAAAAAGTGTTTTTACTCATTAAAATTAATGCGTGATCCATTCTTGGTGATCTCCAATACCAGTGCAGGACCACCAACCAGAACTGTGCCTTGGATGAAAATGGCCACAAAGCCCGACAGCATGACGATAATCTGGAACACATCAGTCCAAATCACAGCTTTCATGCCGCCCTGTTACAGACAGACAGAAAAACACACCACAGCATTAGAGACTTGTAGCAGGATGGACTGAACATAACGGAGCACAGGACATGGAGAGGATGTCATCTAGGTACACAAACACAAACTGGTTTAACATGTCCCTGAGCACGTTGTTGACCAAGGCTTGGAAGACTGCAGGGGTGTTAGTTAGACTGAAAGGCCTAAGCAGGTACTCGTCGTGTTCGGTGGATTGAAGCAACTCAAAGGCGGTGAATATGATTGGTAGGAGTTGCCGATTCTTTTTCTCTACTAAGAAGAAGCCTGCCGCCGCCGCCGGGGATGCAGAGGGAACAGAAGATGCCAGCAGCCAGCGAATCATTGATGTACATCTCCATCACCATTCTTTCAGGAGCCTTTCAGACTTTCAGTCTTTGAGGCTCGAGCTTGAAAGGCAAACCAAGCAGAACCCAGAAATAGGACCGTGAGCGGTGACGTGATCCCACGGGCCCAAACACTTCTGTTCTGTTCTGTGTTCTGTGGTCTGTGTGTTACACTACACTAACACTTTGTATTATATTGGGACTTGTTTATTTCCCATAACTTTTCCTGTTTACTTCATTAAATTCTGGGCATTTGGCCAGGCGATTATTACACCATCACAAACACCAACTGCCACATATAACGGCAGCATGGCTAAGTGGTCTGTCAGTCCAGCAATGATAGGTAGAATAGGATGGTACTCCTGCCTGCATTTCTGGATTTCTGGATGCACATTTGAGTCTGAACAGAAAGAATTACAAGTGCCTCCACTACATGCTATGCTGGTTTGATGAGATTAAAATAATATTTTCTTACCAGTGTGGTGTAGATGGTGCAAATGATCCCAGTAGAAAACAGAGACACCCACATGTTGAGTCCAGTAGCTGAAATTAAAAAAAAGAAACAGGTGTTAATGTGTTAGTATGGAATATTCATTTAAAGTGTGAAAGTTAGTTTTTTGTCCAGCCTGCAGCAGTTCCTAAACTGCTATTTAAAATTTATTTAATATGCTCAGAAATTTTGATGGAGCAGTTAAGAGATTAAACTCGATGTAGTGTGATAGTTTGCTGATCAAATACTGTATGTGAGGTGAAAATTCAGTACTGCTAATAGCAGAAGACAAAATGGGAACTTAAGCAATCATTTATTTTGAAGGAAGAGCAGTGTAATGGTTCTTCAAACGAACTGTGAGTCATGTTTGAATAATGACCGCTAAAGCAAATATATAAATATGTCGTCAATTGAGCTGAAGCCATGTTTGACAGCTGTCATCACATAGTTTCACATTGTTTTTGTTGTCCACGTCTCATCCAGTAACTTCCTCACTCCTTTGTCAGTTGTCAATACAAGCGCCATGGCATTGAATGTAATGGACCCGAAGCGTCCTTTGGAGCAGGTTTTCTTTTCTCTTCTATTTCTCACGTTAACCAGGCTTTAACCACCTGAAGAGATGGGAAACACCCCCTGTCTGAAATTACCTGTGACTGGCCAAAGTCTCCCATCATGGGCAAAATGTTTGGAAGCCTGAAAACAGAGCTAAGAAGACGTGCAGAAGTCTAGTTTTCTTTCAGACCACTTGAATTACAATATGTTGAAAAGTTATTGTGGGATTTTTGCCTAATGATGCCAAATTAATTTGGATTTTTATGAAATGTTTTTTCTCAGTGTTCTAAAATTCCTCTCACCCCGCAGGGTTTCATATCACTTTCACACTTTCATATCATTATTTAAATAGAATAAATACTTCTGTAGCTCATATTTCTCCAAAGTTCACTTCACACATCCTGTTCTCAGCAATACATGGTTTGGTTAGTTATTCTCTGACTTTGGCCTAAGCCATGAGAGGAAAAGCTTAAAACAAAGGATCTGTTCCCATAAATATACTGTTTTTTTTTTATTTCCCTGTCTGTTACCTTTGCCAGGTCTTGGTGCTGGGTGTAAAAATGAGGGAAATCTCTGACTGGAAATACGCTTATGAGTGGTGGTGATAAAGTTGTGTATTCATAGACAAGGTCATTAATTGTTGGTGAGTGATTGACAGTGTGTCAAAGGACTGTGGGAGCTATAGCCACAACGCCAAATGAATGAAAATATTTCATTAAAGCACGCAGACAGAGGAGCATCTGGTGAACTCTCCTACCTTGGTTGAGGATCAAGGCAGGTGCATAGATGACGATTCCGGTGTAAAGCAGCTAAGAACAAGGAAACAACAGGAACAGAAAGAGGGTTAAAGACGTCGTGGAGGTCATGCTTGTCTTGTGCAAATTATCGGATTGTGTGCCTGGAGTTAACTCGGCAAGCTGAGTCTGAGCCAAAGAATCAAATATTTGTGAGTTGTGAAAATGTGACATCATCTTTATGAACACAACAGTCCAGAGTATCAGAGAATACAGCGATGTCCGTCTTACCGTCGCCACAAGAAACTGGATACTCCCCAACAGCTGCATCCCTCTGCCAAATCTCATCTTCAGATACTGTGACAGGCAGACGGCTGCAGTTATAACACGGCAGAGCATCACAGCACACATCCCTCATCCGTCTTCACCTCTTATATTCATCACGTTTAATGAACCACACAGGTGCATTTCAACATTCTGCCAGAGTCATTCTAAACCTATTTCACTATGTGTGGTTCGAAATACTGTGTGTATATGTGTGTAAGACCTGTCATAACCATGTCACGACACCTGTTATGAACATAAACCTGACATCTGTCAACCTGACATTAATCAAGCCAATAATGTTTTTGTAATGACAACTTGACATATTCAAACTAGATAAGTCCATATGGTGTCACTTTAGTTGAAGTCCAGGTTATTATTGATACTGTTACAAAAGCATTTGATAGTGTTATAAAACTTAATGGTATCTTTATGACAAGTCCAAAATGTACTTTAGGACAAGGAAAACATTCATGACACACTTATAATGGTCTCAAGGTAGGCAGTGTCAAAACCAACTACACATGACAGAATAATGTCATGTTTAAAAAGCTAAATAGTTTCTGTAAGTTTGATCATGTCAAGTTGTTATGACACATAAATTATGGCTTGATTAATTTCAAGTTGTCATAACAAAGACATCTTTGTTATGACAAAGATGCCATAACCAATTACCAAATGACACTTAATGACAAAAGTCAACATTCATAAAGACATTATTATGACAGTGTAAGGTTAGTCTTATGCACACCCCTTCAAAGTGTTACTAAAATACTCTGTGTCCCTTTGATGGTTCTTTTTGAATATAACACAAAATTTAAGTTTTTAGATCTTTGCAAACATGTTACATCAAACTTAAATATGTCTTTAACTGTGATAACAACTGAAGGCTTATTATGACCTGATTGGTGCTGGTGATGCCCAGTCGAAAGAAGACTGGCAGGAAAAGATAAGCTGTCAGCAGCGAGTTGATGCTCTGTCCGAGGCACATGTAGAGGAATTTAAGGCCATAGCGAGAAGCCTCAGAGGGAACACCCAGAACCTGGACTGCTGACATGAAACTGGCGCAGAGCGACAGCCCAACAGGCACTGCTGGCATGCTTCGACCCCCAGTGAAGAAGTCATCAGCCCTGGCCTCCCTCGGGCTCTTCTTCAGGGCCTGGAAGACTCCGATGCCCATAGACACCAACAACATGACAGCAAAGACTGCATAGTCAGCCAGGACGAAGCCTGACATGGATGGTTCGCTGACAGATTGCTCTTCCATTGTTTTACTTTAATAATCTCTTCCTTGTAGTTTGGATCTGTCAGAGTCAAAGCAGAATCAGTTACTGACCATAAGACAACTGATTGAGACACATGGTATATACATGTATATAATCAATCCTAGGTGATAGCTGTAGGACTTCTACATCTCAGATGGGATCATTTGTGGCAGTTGGAGGTGGGAAATAGTGTGTGCTTTGATTATTTAATTCTGTTTCTTATTTCCTGTCAGGTTTAAGTTATTACAGTTAGAGTTTTGTTTTTATTTTTGTTTTTAACCTTTGTTCGCTGCAGGAGAGTTCACTGACAAGTTTCAGTTTCCCCATGCAGATTTATTCTGCTGGTCCCCTCTCTTCTCTAACTTTTAGGCCACCACTGCCCATTTGCTGCTCAATTGTCCACAATATTCATCTTTTGTAAATCACATATACATCAATACAACACACAATAAAGAAATCTCCTGAAACTCAACATAACATAAACATAATTTAAAGGAAAGTTTATATAAACATGCTGAACGCATTTTCATCCTCATGAAACATTTACATCTCTCCCCAATATTAACAATGATGATCATTTCCCTGGTTTATGTAATCCTTACCATGACATAACCATAATTTAATTACCAAGACCTTAAATTTAGTGCTGGTGAGTCTCCATCTTAACATATCTCAGTGGTTCTCAAAGCGTCGGTCGGGGATAGAACCACTACAGGGTGTGTGTGGGGGTGAACACGGGGAAAATACGGAGTGAAACTAAGTTTAATGAATATGATCTCTGTGGGGAAAATAAACAAACAAAAGTTTGCTGATGGTATTATGCTGACCTTTATTTTACTAAAATTCGACTTGTCTTCTGTTTAATCTGTGGATTCCCGTGTCAGTGTTTATGATGGATGAACTTTATTCAGCTTAGACAGATATTTGCAGTATTGATTGGAAAGACTGCATGAACATTATCCTCCAGGAATAATTTCATGACTCAGTAGTTTCAGACCAAAAAAAAGAGTTGATTTTAAATATCTATTTACAAATAGTTCCTCAGATTGAAAGTTGTTTTTACCCTCCCCCCCGAATCAGTTTGTTAGGATTAGGGAAACAACAGTTAAGCTGGTATTACAGTTTTTAGACTTCCAGTAAATAAGCAGTTTGTAAAACAACAACTATGTTCACGCCCTGGAAGTTTCCTGTCACCAATTATATGTCTGCAGTCCCCTCCCCCCAAATCATTAAGCTGAAATAAAATTTTTTAAAAGACTCACCAATGGTACTGCATTTGGTCCAGCTGCTCCTGCTCAATGAGAGAGGAGTATGCTGACAGCCGTCTTCAGTCCGCTGCAGCTGAAGAAGGTGTAGCAGGAAAGAACCCTTGTATGTTCCTCACAAAGAAAATCCCCTCAGGTGTGTATTGGTGAGAAGGTCAGAGGTTTACAGTTCGTGACCAAACAGTAAAAGGATGGTCAAGTGGCTGTAGAGGAATGCGGGGACCTGCTGGAGAGCTTGCTCTCTGCAGCGCATGATCCTCTGTGTGTGTGTGTGCATATGTTTGCATGTTTGCTTTTATGTGTGTGTGTGTGTGTGTGTGTGTGTGTGTGTGTGTGTGTGTGTGTGTGCGCGCGCGCCTATAAAAGACGGAGAGACAGAGATAGAGTGTAGAGGTGGGAAAGAGTGAGGAATAAAGCAGTGATTATGTTTCTGATTACTGTGCGTGTATGTGTTGAAAATGTCTTTTACCTACATTGTAAACTAGTAGTTCTTATACAGCAGGGCTGCAAGTAACCATTATTTTCATTAACACTTTCCCCAACATTGACAACATATCTCATAATTTAAGACACAACGCTTCCATGCAAATGACGAGATATTCTGGCAATTGCTGTTTTCACTGTGAGGTGGGAACCATTGGAATTAAGCAGCAGCAGAAGAAGAAGATGTTGTTGTCTAGCATGAAAACAACTCAGTTGCAGATCCACGGGTCAGAGAGCATCATGATCCAGCCACAGAGCGGGGCTGCTTGCACTAAACCGACCTCCACAGCAGTCGAGGTATGGCCATGGCTGCACACATCACAGTGCCTGGAAGTCACACTGCAGCCTGGTGATACGGGCACAGAGCGGGGCTGCTCGCACTGTGGTGCCTGGACCAACAGAGCAGCCGTGAAACAGCAAGGTTTGCTCACACCACTGTCCCTGTGACCTGCAATGCAGCTTAGGCAGAGTGCCTGATGTTAACCACACTGGTGACAGTGATGTCACACACATAACATGAGAGTGATAAAAAAAAAAAAAAAAACAAGTCGATATTCTGCTTAAAAATGTCTCGCTGTTTTCTTCGGGGGTTTTTGTCTGAAAAGTGGATTTTTTGATGAAACCAACCAACATTCAAGAGCTTATAAAAAAAAGAATGAATGAAGCTAGAATAATTTGTTGTGTCTGAAACTAGAAGATTTGTTCTTTCCTTTGATATAGTCCATGTTAATATATTCATAGACCTGAATATTCTGTGGGTATTGGAACTTTATTAAAAAATGCTGGTGGGGAAAGAGTTCATCTTTAAGTCTATAAAGTGTCAGTTTACTGAAAAGTGTAGCCGTCTAAAAAGAAAACATGAAAATATTTACATTTGGGAACGTGAAACCAGAGAAAACTTTTTTTGTGTACAAATACTTAAAAATAGTTAATAGATCATCAGCTTTGTTGTTTCTTCATTTTCTGTCTATTGATTAATTGTTTCAGTTCCACCGAACATTTAGCCAACATTATATTCAGTCAACACACAAATCTTGTCAAACATGTCACAATTGCATCAATTAATATCCTAATTATAGCTGAATTGAGGTCGATATGAAAAATGAAATCAATCAATAGTATGTTAAAACCTTTATTATGAGTCCTGAAATTAAAATCTGTCTCTATGTATCAAACATTTTTCAATCACTTTCAGTCAAATGATAACAAACTTATGCTCTAGTTAGCTGTTAGATCCTTAAATCTACAAACATGGCATCTGTGTCCGCCACTATGCAGACGACACACAACTTTATATCCCAGCTTCACCTAAGTATCTGACTCTCGTTGGCAGGCTTGTAAGTTACATATCGGAAATCAGTGATTGGATGGCTCAAAAGTTGGTCCAGTCAAATAAAGAGAAAACATAGATTTTGTTTATCAGGGCACAGGCCAAGAGAAATAACCTAATTTCATTTTAGTGCACATTCTCTTGACATTACATTTGCAGCTGAGAATCTGAGGATAGTCTTTGACAATAATAATCAATAATAATAAACTTAATTTATGTAGGATGATTCAAAATACAGCCACAAAGTGCATTACAATAATAACAGAAAACATTTAAAACATAAAGAGAACAATATGACTTAAAAGCCATAAAAATTAAATGTGTAAAACAGAAAAAAACAAACTACAGTGTCATGAAACATAAATGGGATTGTTGAAAAGCCAAAATACCTTTTTTTAAAGTGATTTAAAAGTCAGAGATGGCATTTGTAGCCATCATCTCTGCGGCCAGTAGTGATGGTAATGGTATGATCCTAGTCTGTCTTCGCATGTGATTGGCCGCATGGTGATCCCATCAAAATAAAGTCCCGCCCCTGCCTGCATGGATTCTCAGCAGAGCTGAGCAGAAGCGTCTGAAGATTCAGCTCTCCCCAACAGGAGTCGCTCTTCTCGTTCGCTACAAAGAATTGGTTCTTAGAGCTGGTTCATTCGCAAACGACACATCACTAGCGGGCAGGTCATTATGGGGTGGAGAGGAGACGACTGAAAACAATTTACATTTTAAAACACACTCTCAGAACACAACTTAAGTGACCTTTAATAACTTAAAGAACATTGTCAACATTGCATCATTTTTATTGTGGTGAATTCACACCTTTGTTTACAGTATGTGAGTTTAACCTGAGTAAACATACAACTAGTTCGAAACACTGCCGCAGACATGCTCACCAAAACTTAAATAAGTGTACATTTCAGCCACCCCACCCAATACTTTTCCATTCACCCCGCCTCCGTTCCACCCAGCCCATCTGCCACCTCCACCTCATCAACAACTCCACTTGCCTCTGCACACAGCTGCATCACTAATCAAGCCAGTACCTGCTCAACAGTCATTAACTGCCAGATTATTCGTTGCCAGAAGAATTCCCATTTCTCAGAAGATTGTTCACCTTCCGTCTCTGAACTACCTGTCTCATCTGATTCCCAGTAAACGCACCGGCCTTTTGAACTTGAACTGAAGTGTGTATGTGTTTGGGCATACATCATTGCCCACTCACCTGTTTCTGGATTTGGTTTGGCCTGCCGAATTAACCGAACAATTGGATACTCTGAGGAGATCCATTGCTTGACTGTCGAACTGTATTGTGTGTTGCCCTACCTGTTCAGCCGTGTATTCACTGAGTTTGGCATTAAAAGTCATTACCATAAGCCTCATTTTCTCCCCCTCAAACAAGCGAGTGTTGTGATACTGAGCTCATGTGTGCAGGAGAGCGGAGAGAAAGACGTTTTTAAAAGTTTCTTTGAGTTCAGCTCTCAGTACTAGTGCATTGACGAATACTGCATTTTAGTATTCATCGAATACTTCCCAAAAGTCGACTAATAGTCGAATATTCGCCAGGTTTTTTTTGTTTGTTTTTTTTAATCCATGCGGCACGGTGCTGCCAGGCCTAACCCTCGACACTGAGTTTGCCTCTGTTAATGACCATAAAAACACAATGTATTTAAGATACACATTGGATGTAAATTGTGAAACAATTGTAGAAAGCTTGCTATTAAACATAAATGTCCACATGTTGCATAAAGTCGGTGCTTCTCTCCGCTAACGTCGCCGCTGCTGGAGCTGCTAGCCATGACCGGGTGTAGCTTCAAATGGTTATACATTGTAGTCGTACTGCCGCAGCCGCCACATTAATGTGTGTGCATTTCGCAACACATCATGTAGTGAATGGCTCTCCACCCTAAGGCTGGTAGGTAGTGTATTATCAAGGTATTAATTATTTTAGGCAGAAAGTGTAATTTCAGCACTATCAATAATGAACAATATTGACTGAACAAGCCGCACGTAGCTTGATCTTAGACTGACTGAACAGCCTCATAGAAATTATATTTTACAATTCTTCATATTTTATCATAACGAAATTCGTTAAGGCAAGTAATTCGGTGCTTTTAAAGTCATGATATTAAGCTGACACGGATCACTTACTTTGTTTGCGGTCAGACGTTACAGCGTCTCCATCACAAGGCTGCACGGTGCGTGTCGCTGTGTTAGATGCAGTCGGCTTAATAAAGTCAGTGATCACAAATTAGAATTA
>JAJHUR010032322.1:623-25989 GCA_027495735.1 Lutjanus campechanus | reverse complement strand
AACTTGCATTTTAAATAATCAAATATACAAAAAATCCAACTTGATGCTGTAAAACAATAGCCTAAATACTGGCACTGTAAAACTGTGTAAATTAATTTAACACATGTAATACATTTGCAAGTCTGAAGTGCTGTTAGGTTGAACAGGTTTGAAACCTCTGCGCTGAATGCTATCAGCTGGGTGTGGATTTGGGTGTTTTGCAACAATTAAATTTAGATTAACTCCTTAACACAAGGGCGCACCTTGTTTTAACATCATCCCAAATCAGAGCTACGCCCTCTTCCGCTCCCTCTATCTCTACCCACATGCTGTTCCCTCCCACCTTCACTTGGCTGTCATGGTAGCAGGAAGTTGTGGAGATGTACAGGCCATATGTGCAGATCAGAGCCATACGGCGGGGTTGTCAGCGGACACATATGAAACATATGGCTGCTGGTGCTGGCCTGTCAGCTATTAAGCCGGTTCTATCGCTGTCTCCCTCTAATCTTACTGAACTGCCTCGCTGCTGTTTAATTTTCCTCTCAACCACATCCACATGTGCTGTATGAGTGTTAACACACATATGCATGTACAAACACACACACATTGAAAGATATAAGGTAGGAACACTGAGACAAGGGAAATCCCCTTCCTCTTGTACATCTTCCTCTGAGCTGCTGAACTTTGCTCTCTTCTCTTTCTTCAGCTTTCTGTACAGTGAGTGAGCCTCTTGTTTAAACCTGTCCAACACACCTCACCGCACCCTGCTCATGGCTTACAGTCACCAGTAACACCGGACACCTTTTAGTTCACCATTTCTTCCCTGACAGGGAAGCCCATTTTTCTGTTTTATTTTGTTTCCCTTACACTTGAACGTGCATTATTATTGTATGGAGCTGCAGCCACCTCACTGATAGTGAGAAGTACGACTGTAATGCATCCAGGCCCATAAAGAGCCAGTCATATCCCTGGATAACAGAGCTATGAGAGACATACAAACAGCCAATCATTTAACAGACAAACCCTACACAAGCTCCTTCTCTGACTCATAAACAGCCAATCATATCCCCAGGAGGTACAAGTGTAATGCGAACAGCCAATTATTTAACAGGTGTGTGTTTCGATTAGCCTGTCAACATGAGAGAAACAGAGTTAAGTGACAAAATGAGTGCAGACGGAGAGGAAATTGTGAGTAAAAAGGCAGGACAGCTCAACATACACAATGTTTGTTTGTTTTTTGTGAAGTTGGACAACTATCAGAAGGTGAGTGGCTCGGACATTCGGAGGGATGTTGGAGTAAAACCACTCCCCCTTTGCATTGCAACGAGCCAGCTAAGGTGGAGAAGCTGGAAAGCGTTGTTGGAGAGGGATGTCATGTTCAGCCTGCCGCCACCACAGCCCTACGCCAAATAAGTGCAAGCAAATGTATGAATGGATGGACCACTATCAGAACATGGTTGTTTGAAAGCTGTGCAGGAATACCTTATCACCTGAACCGCCTCCACGCTCTAGAGTACACAACATGTCGTCAGTCACAACCTACATGATCAATAATTATGGATCTTGACCGATACAAAACTTCACTATTGTGATAGATTTCTTGGTTATATCAACCAGGTTTACATCGGAGCAAACTTAATGTTCATTATTTTCAACATATTGTGTCCATTTATTTTTATTTGAAGTTAGAATGGTTGACTTTGAATTATGTTAATATGATGTGAGGTTCAGCTGAGTACGTTTACGAGCCTGTTCTTTTTCACTTTTACTTGCAAAGTTGAGTAAAAGTTGTTCTTTTTTTTTTTTACACAAGAATTTGTCCGTGTGTGCTTTTTCCACCTCCAATTACAAGCCTCTTTAAAATGGGAGCATCAGATAAATTACTTAAATCCACAAAGGAAACATGACTCCTACATAAGGCATAAATCACATGAATGAGACATAAAGACAATAAATATGTAATAATGAGATAATGTAATAATAAATGGATATAATAAGAGACCCACTGTGTCCTGTTAACATTTAACAGAGTTAAAAGAAATCAGTACATCTTATCATCAGAACAGAGCTCCATTTCTTCCTTCCTGGTGAAGTGAGGAAACTCTTCCAGATTAAGTCATCGCACACAAAAAGGTTAAGAGGGGCAAACAAGGCCAATCAGGATGCGCAACGCCTATGACATCACCTTCTTCTTCCCGTCTCAAGCTGCTACACAGGAAGTTCAGATATGAGAAAAGGTCAAGAGCAGCTCCCTCTCTCCAAGTACAGTAGGTAAGTATGTCTCCATGCTCACATCCATCACATTCACATTATTCTTCCTCTCATTTTCCTGTCTTTTATTCTCCAGGGTGTTCTGAGCATGGGCTCTGCTGCAACTCCTGTAATCCCATTTAGAGAGGGTATCCATAGCACAGGGCTGATCCATACACAAGCACGCAAACACTAACATGCTCATACACTAAAATGCATGACTGCACACACACCTACACATTTACAGATCACCCGGGGGGGGAAGGGGTGGGTTGCTGATTAAAGGGGGATAAAGAAAACGGGATGCTGAGGAAAGAAGAAAGTTTGAAGGGTGGAGGAGGAGTCCAGCCTCGAGTACCGAGATGAACTTGGCTCCCTGAGGCGTGTGTGCTTTTAAAGCGTGTGTGAGTGTGTGTATACTCGACTTGCCTAGCCTGATGCAACACAGAGATCTCTAATCCAATTACAGTTCAGACCAGCCTAGCGGCCTAGCCTCAGCCACCAAGGACAAACCTAGCAAGCTTACACCGACGCTAGCAGCCCACCAGCTCTGCACAGATTTAGCAGCTCAGCTGAAGCCTCGCCCAAGGGTGCTGACCACATCTCTGTGAAAAATAAATAAAACCACCCAGAATTAAAGGCTTCCTGCTCCAAGACAAATTAGGTCTCTTATCTCACGGGTTGAATGAGGACCTACTTCTGTTCTGATGGGAAAACACTCAACATCTTGGTTTTAACCTGTTGGGAATCAAACCAATGAATCCAGAGAAGGAATCCAATACATTTTTATGATCCTGCACCCTCTCTGTTGGCTTTCCCTCCCTCTCTAACCTGCACACGGCTCCAAACTCCATTTCTCTCTTTGTCGCCGGCGGTCCGGGCCCCTGCTGTTAAATCTCCCTCTCTGTCCTCTATTGCAGACCTCTGCTGTTTCTAATCTAGCTCTCTGACCCACGTTGCCGCTTCCCATTTATCTCCATATCTCACCTATCGCCTCTACGCCACTATCGTTTCCCTCCTTCCCTCGCTCTTTACCTGCATTTTCTATATTCTCCTAATGCTCTCCACCTTATCAGCTGCCCTCTCTTCCTCTGTACCCTCTTTCTTTTTCTTTTAATTTTTTTTTTTTCAATTTGCACTGTTCCAGTACCGCATCTGGCAATTTTTGTCTCTGCATTTTATATCTCAATTCTCCATCCAATCGCCTCAATCATGGAGGTTACGTTGTTGGTCCCGTTTGACTGTTAATTAGCTGGACATCTTAAAAAAAACTTATCAGATTTTTATGAAAATCAGACATGATGCAATAAAGGTTTTGATGCAGAGAACATTTTCATGTCAGGGTAAGTATTCTAATGGAGGCACCACACCACGCCTGTAAGACCCCGAAAGTCAGACAAAATGATTAAGCTTTTATGAAGTATAGCAAGCTCTTAGACAAACAAGCTAAGTCTGTGTCTTTAAAGGGACAGCATATGCCAAAATCAAAAATATATTTTTTTCCTCTGGCCTGTTGGAACTACTTTCTCTCCACATGAAAAACAAGGTCTGTGGATTATCTTGAGTAACCAGGTCATGATTTCTGGTTTTTCAAATGCATTTTTTTGGTGCTTCGAGCACCTTAAGCCGAGTGTCATCTAGTCCAATTACATTGGAGAAAAGGCAGACATCTCTGAAGTCAAGTCAAAATTGATTTATATAGCCCAATATCACTAATCCCAGCCTCAGGGGGCTTTACATTCAGTACAATTTGCAACACTCCCTGTACTTTAGACCCACGATAAGGAAAGGATGTCTTTATAACCCATACCTCCAAAATTCACCAACTCACACCAAAACTATTTAGATGGATAAATGGCACTACAGGTAAGAGGAAAATGTTTATTTTTGATTTGAGGAACTGTTCCTTTAAGAAGAGACCAGTCTGTTTAGTTTAGTCACTTGGCAATAATTAATCAGAGCAGCACACTGCAATTTATGGAAGAAAAATCTTTGCCATATTTAAACATGGGTAAAGTCCAGGCTGGGAGATGTCAGAGTAAAAGCTGCAGTGCCAGTGATGGTACACTACTGATGGTAGTTAGATCACCAGCCGGACACGAGTTGCATCGAGTTGTAGTTGTATCAGCATCATGAGTTTTGCTCATTAACCCAAAACTGTGGAGCCAATCAATATGTCAGACACCACACACTGAAACTCTGTAGGGTAATGAGGCATCTGTACTGATGAGGATTATGTCTGACACTTTATTTGGTATTGCTACCGCATTTACATCAAAATGTTCAGAAGCTGCCCTCTTATGATGAAAGATAATTATGTAGAAAGCTCAATCTTGTCTGATTCCTTAGGAAAAGCAAGTTAGATAGTTTAGATAGATCAAATGTGCTTCTACCCAAAGAACAAACATATCATTAAATGTAATTTATAGCCAGAACTGAGTGTGAAAGACTGCAACCAGTCCTGAAATAAATGCAGCCAAATGTTCTGCAGGGTGTCCCTTGTGGGTGGACGGAAACAACAACCCTAAATCCTGCTGCAGGGGGGTTCAACTTATTTTAGCTGATCTTAAGACAGCTCTAGCTGGCAGCGCTCCATGACTATGATACTCTCTGACAGAACAGTAGCTGCTCCTGGGCCTGTGGAGGCCAGTCCTGCTACTGGATGAACCAGTTAAAGGGATAGTTCGCATTATTTGATGTGGGGTTGTTTGAGGTATTTATTGATAGTCAGTGTATTAGTAGTTGGTGGTCAGCATGCCCCCCAGTTTGGAGAAGCAGAGAGGAGTGCCGGCATGGAAGCTAAGCAATGAATCGCTGTAGACAAGGTCAACAGAAAAATGTATTTTAGCCACTTAAAAAAGGGTCCAGCTAGAACTCAATATCAGTTTAAGTTTATGCTCTATTTCGAATAGTTTTATCACTTTACTTTGCAGTCATACATCCTTCTCTGATGGGAATAGGTGTACCTTTCTTAAGTGGCAAAATACCTTTTACTGCAGACCCTGTCCACAACAGTTCATTTTTTAGCTTCCATGCTCGTGTCCCTCTCTGCTTCTTCTAACTAGGGGCATACTGACTGGCATCGACTGTAGCTAATACACTGACTCTGGATTAGTGCCTCATATAACCCCACTTCAAATAATCCCTACTATCACTTTAAGTCCAGGGTCTGTGTGGCAATGTTGGTTTGAACTTAAACAACATGCTTTGAGAGAAAATGTCCTCATTTGACCAATAACAAGAGATAGAAGGGGAGAGAGCAGCTGATTAGTCGTGACTGTTCCTGCCCTCTGTCAGCTTTTTCTTTTCCCTCGTCTCTCCATCTGATGGCAGTGCCAGTTGTGTGCGCTGGGCAGGGTTGCCCAGAGCATTACGAAAGAGTAAACACAGTCACAGCATGGTGCCACTCTCCTGCCAAGTGAAATAGAGGCCACACACACCCACCCACACACACACACACACACACACACTGACACCCCAGGCCATGCCAGGAGCAACACAACAGTCTGGTCCAAATGAGCAGAACATCGTCAAAGTGAAAGCGATAACAAAATGGGTCTATAGCTTAACTTCAGTACCTGTTCCTGAACGATATTTTCTTCCAATACCAAGTTTATAAATCCATTTTCAAAAAGAAGAAAATTCCTGGAAAATCTAAGAATCTGATGGAGTATCTGTACAGTACTGTACTAAAAACAAATAGCCTAACTGTCAAACAGGAACATTAATAATAAACAGCAGTCTCCCTAATCTAAAGAAGAGGGAAGGAAGACAGGAATGACTGTGGTGATGTTTGTAGTACTGGGAAGAGTGAGACTGCTTACTTTCTCTGAGCTAAAAGAGCCCAAGGCTAAAACTAACCCAGGTTTGACAACCATCCACCTTGTCTACTCTCCTTTTACGTGTCTAGGTGAACAATGAGGTTAACAGACACGCTAACAGGTTAGCTGCACTGGCTTAAACTAATTATTATATATTATAACATTAGCTATCTGTGCAGATTAATTAGCTGGTGGTTTAAAAAAGGCACGCAACACTAGACAGCTGATGACCAGCGTTATTAGATCTTATTGGTAGAGATGGGAATAGTGTTTTTTTTTACTTCTGCATAATACAGCTGGACTAAAGAAATGTACTAACCACCTCACTCATGGTGTAACAATAAGCCAGCACAAACACTAATGAAAATTTGGATTTCAGAATGTAAAATATCAAACTAAAACTCCCAGCAATGCATCATGGGAAATTATGCAAATGAAGGCTTTCTCTGTCTATCAGCTGCACTTGACTGTCACAAGTCAGCGATTAGACATAGTTACATTACACAAACTACAAAAGGTTTCCAGACTTAAGTTCAGTTTTAGCCTCATGTAATTGTACTACAACTAATAATGATGATAATAATAATAACAATAATAGTAATAATTCAATTCATATATTAGATTGTAACTGAAAAAACATGGATCTGTATATATCTACTTATTGGCTCATTGACACTGATGAGACTCCTTAGGTACTGAAATTTGGTAGTGAATGACATTTTCAACACTCAGTAGGATTGAAGCAATTCTGTCGGTGCCATAGAAGCATCAAAGTTCGGTACCCAGCCTGAGTACAGATCAGTATATCTCTAAATATACAGCCACGTTATATAAAAATGAGGTCTATTATGCACCAAAGTGGTTACCTCATCATCGGAAGCTGCTGGTTAAATGTCAGCAAACTGTGCAGTTGACATTGTGAAACAGAACCTGCTCAAGCTTCTGAACAGGTCAGGACCCATTTGAGTGGGCGGAGAAGCTTCACAAGCACAGCCAGCTCAGGTATTGAGCTGGGTTGCATCTCCAGCCTCTTGATCCATCACAGTATTGGGTTGCACTGTACTCACAGAGCATGTACTGTCCTCCAGCTCTTGAAACATCATCTTCACTCAAACATATTGGTAAAAAAAAAGAAAAGGGGCAAAAATCACCACACCTAGCAAGAGTTTCCATCTCAAGTGCTCGCAAAAGTGCTTAATACAGCTGCGCATGCATTTGGATTCTCCAATTATCCACTTATGCATATTCAGTGAAAGGCAAACTGCCGAGTCATTCTGGTATCACGTTCGTTTCTGGGCCTCTCCGTGTCCCTGCCTCAGAGAAAAAGGGGAAGGGAAGACAGGGAAGTAGAGAGAGGCGTCCCAAGAGACAAACCAGAGAGTACAGCGGTATTCACTCAGGAGTGTATCTGTGTATGTGTGTGTTCTTGTACCCAGGCTATTTGCCTCCTCAAAAAGACATTCAATAGAGCCTTTATATCTCCCTCAATGATGCACACTGATGTCCTAAAAACACTTCATGATACAGTATTGTGTCTTCAGCCCTCGGGAAGGCTCATTTAATGTTCAGTCAGACCTTTTCTGCAGTGACCAGTTAGTTTGCATTCAAACATTTTAACCAAATAACCTTGACCTAGACTTTTCAGTGGAGTTTTCAGATTGAATCAGAGTACCAATAACTGGATGTTTATTACGTGCAAACATGATTTTAAAATACAACTTTTAAAATGTATGTTACAATCTGACTATGTATGTTATTATGTTGCCAAATAACGCACAGCTGATTTTAGCTAGATATTCTACGGTACCCAAAACCCTCCTCCATGTTGGAGATGTCAAACTTCATACAAAGTTTGCATCTAGCTTTCTGTTCCCATTCTGGATCTTCAGCCAACCAGTCCTTATATTAAGGAATTTCGCTCAAAATATTATTGTTCCCCCTATATTTTGAATCTCATTAATAAATAACTGAAAATGAGTTGAAAAAAGATAAATAATCTCAGTTTCATGCCAGCTATGCAGCCTTGTTTATTCACTGTATTCATGAAAATGACAATAAGCACAGCCATAAATGTATGGTTTCCTTACACAGAGAAGATTTACTTCCCTGATTTAAATATGAAGTTTCACAACACAGAAGGGAAGACAAACGGCAGTTCTTTCTGTATTGACTTCAAACGCTGCTTGCTGGAGCTGCTAGTTGTGGTTGTTACTAGATCAACTACTTGGTGTAGGTGTCATCTTCCTGTGAAACCTGATGTCAGACACCTCTGAACTATGACAGCTGAGCTTTTACGGTGAGGCGACGGCCCCACTGCTCACTTTTCACTCTGTTGTGCCTGGATAGAGGAGGACTCTGCTACTGTCCCCCCCGAAAAAAATACACTTGATCACCAGCAAAAATCAAAGAAGCGGGTTGATGTCAGAGAGGGGAGCTGTGGACTTGTTTTAAACTCTGCTCCTACAGCGCTGCTTTGCTTTCCACTGTCCCTCACTCGAAGACACATGAGGAAAGCACAAAAATACAGCACGATAAGCTTGTACAATATTACTCTGCACATAGGCTATCCTCCTACATGTTCAGCTCCGAACACAGCCAACACCCCTGCTAGCTTTTGTTGTTAAACATTTCTCCGAGAGGGCTGAGGCTGCCCTGGGCCTGTTCAACGCTGCCTTGCTCTCCACAGCGGAACAGTCCAGCTCAGGCAGCAGTCAAGCACGCAAACGTCTCTGCACATCAGCATCCCGAGAGAGGGAGGGAGAAGGGGAAGAGAATTAAAGGGAGAGAGAAACTGAGCATGGCAGTGGAAGACAGAGTGAGTTGGAGGGTTGAAAGTGACTAAAATGCCCTTTCTGGGGAGTAAACAAACCATCTAGTCTTCTTGTCATCCAGCCAATCCCTCAGCACAGCAGCACATCACGGTAGAATAGCCTGAGGCGTGCCACTGAGCCCGAGGCCGGGGCCCAACTGCATTAGAGCAGGCCAGAGTTGATCTTGGCTTCAACTGAAAAACTCTGAAACATGAACCAATGATGACAGAAACATTCATCTCTGTACAATTGATTGCAATCCAATAGAAATGCCTTGCAATAAATATGGATTGAAACTTTTCATTTTTGTTGCTGATTGAATGTCAAAAATGTTGGGCTGGGCTGCGCTGCGCTATATTAAGGCGTGTTTCTGTCAAAACTTATCTGTAGAGATGTTCCAATACCATTTTTCCTTCCTGATACCGATTCCAATAACTGAATTTTGCGTATCGTATACATTTTTCTGAGACACTGAGATAACATTATAACCCCTTGTGTAGACCACAAACATCATATCAGTATCATGCTCGCGTGACGACCTTGTTCACGCTAAACTGAGGCATTTGTCTATATATTGGCTTCATCTTGCATGCATAAAGTGCCAGCAGTTTTGTGAATATTCCTGATTATTTTTCCATCAACACGTTGCATATGAATGTGGTGTAAGCAGTGTTTGTGCACACAGTGAGTGTGGACAAGCAGAAGAGAGGAAGGAAGAAAGTGCCTGTGACTGTGCTCATGACAGGCAGGTGTTGGCGATCAGAGCAGAGGAATTAAAGTTTACCAGTGAAGTTGTTTAGTGGCAGTAAATGTTGGGGGTTGGGCGACAGGACGAATATATCGTCTATGAGCTATGGGCTCAATCCATCTCTGGTCACTCTTTTTTGGCCAATTTTTGGGGCGATATTTGTCATTTTATTTTTGCTAATGCAATGGTCTGTAGAGTGATAGCCACCACAGCACATACCCACTCACTAGGAACTTGAGTGCCCTGAGCTGGGTGAGGAGCGAGAGGAAAACAGCCTACAGAGTGGACAGACTAACAAAGACGGTTTTGGTGAGTTTTAAATGTTTTTCTATCAAGTTTGAATGAACTGTGTTTTCTAAGGAGTTAACGAGCAAATTAAGCTCATCTTAGTTCAGTAAAAGACTTCAGAAGGTGTACGGTTGTATTACTTTGTTTAAAAAGTAAAATAAGTGTGAGAATATTTAATTTCCTGATATGTTGTGAGTTCATTTTGTTCACTGGACCTAGTGAATGTATGTAGCATACATAACATAGTGAATTCACCGCTTGCGCACATCTCCCAGCTGAGACTCGAGAGGACGGGAGGTGGTGGAAGGTGGGGGACAAAGATCACCAAGTGTTGATTGAAGGGCTGATGATGGTTGGAAAATTTTGACATATCGTTTTGCCCACAAATAAACACTGCAGAAAATAAGTCCCTGTGTCTTTCTTACCAGCTGCAGGTATTTTAATAAAAAAAATGCGTGCATGCACGCATATAACACCATCACCCAAAGGAAGTCACTTTTGCAAAACAAGTGATAGTGAATCATGGAGTTGTGTCTCTCAGGGTTGGGTGCTGTGGAGAGCCAATGTGAGTCGAGATACTGGGCTAACTGCCACTTACAACCAGAGGTGAATTTGTAAAAGTACACCACGTTACTGTCATTATAGGCTTGGCTGGCTTACGTGGTCTTAAACATCTTGGCCTGGGCTGGGCGTGTAGTTGTAAAGAAACTTCAGAGCCAGACACAATACATTGATTCTTAATAGAGCGGGTTTCTTACTGTTGGCTCTGACAGACGCAGAGCCAACAGAAGCTCCCTTCACTGCAACAGTAACAAGCTAGTTAAGGGCTTGTTTCCCAGGCGGACACTGAGACCTTCTGCATAGCTGACTGCTGTATCGCCCCCAGGTCAGGCCCAATATATGTACCAGAGAAACACTGCAGATGGTTGTAAAGTTACAAGTAAAGACAGCAGAGTCACTCTCCTTCCCAGTCTAGACAAAGCAAGGCGGTGACAGCGTTGGTTAGTTTCTATTCTCAAGCAGGTGACTGCTTTGAGATGATGTCTGCTCGTCTGTCACAGCCTATTATCAGCACTGCATCTGCGGAGCGAGCAGCGGAAACAGCCACCTGGGCTGCTGAGGCTGTGTGCAATAGCGTGTGCATGTGTGTCAACGTGTATCTACATGCCAGTTTGTGTGTGTGTGGAGATGGAAATAAGGCAGAGGCGTTGCACGAGGACAGGGTTGCAGTGTACAAAAATCCCCATTGGGAACATCTACATGTGCACACAGAGCAAGTCAAAATCACAAAGGGGATGTTACTCAAACACATAGACTCAGACTGAAACTACAACCATCATCACAAAATGCTACCACATAGTTCTCATACTCAGGTTCAGGTCTACATGTAGAGATCAGTCAGTTGATATGCAAATATAGAGATTCATGACAGACTTATTGATTTTTTTAAATATTTGCTTGAAAGACGACATTTCTGTGGACCGTTTTACTGGAACATGGTAGCTATGAATCTGCTGCTGTATTTCCTGTCAGAAACAGAGTAGAAAAGTGTTTTTCCCAAACTGTAAAATCACATTTGAAAGGTTATGACAACTTCAACATGGAAACACGGGAGACTTTTGCAAAATTTAATAATGATAAAGCAGTATGTGGTATATGGTCTTCAGTTATTTTAAATGTTTCATCTTTGTGCCTGGCTATTAACTTTCTCTCCACAGGTGTTTGTTATGTTGAGTGAACAGAAAGACAACACTAGCCAGAACAGTCACATTTAAGTTCATATTGAGAGCACTTCCTGCATTGCAACTTCTTTAAAATTAAACATCACAGAAACAGTAACACTCTCGGTATCTGGCGGCAGTCTTATCTACAAAAATGACATGCAAAGTCATACAGCTTTGATGTTGTTGTTTTTTTCAAGGAACTACCCTTCCAACGGTTTGATGGTTCAACAGTAAAGTTTCATGCTCGTATATGTGTTAGAAAAGCTCCCAAGGCCAATCACACAAAATGAAAAAAATTAACAGGATACTGGGTGCTAAAACCTGCTCACGTCACTACTCTATTAATATGATCAAACTGCTCAAAGACTTAGAAATAGTCTCTATAATCCATGTTATGTTCCTTTCATGCTTTTCAACATAAATTCATAGAATATTTCCATTTACTTGACAACTAATTGCTTGAGTCATGAAAGAATGTGTTCATGTGCCACAAAATGGTTAGAACGTGCACTGCCACAAACAATGTGAGAACAATCACACCAATAAACAGCTTCTGTGAAACACCACAACTCGTTTTTGGATGTGAACCACAACGATGAGACAAGCGTTTCCTCCTGTAGAGGAAGTTAAACAGCCTATAAGTGTTTGTTGTAAATTCCCCTTCTCTGCCATCAGACCAATCACCTGACGCCGTCTTCACTCTCATTCTTTATTTTTAACAACTTTAGCTCTCAATGTGAAAGGTTGAAGAGGAAGAGATGAGTGCGCACAGACTGCAGCAGTGCCTGATTCAAAGGACACATTTTCCAGAACAGACCTCATGATTCTCAGAACAAAATGCCATTTGATTGGAGCTGTAAATTTTCTCTATCGGTGCCCAGGCTGTCATAATATCCGCAAATGTATAACACGCTGTTGACAAGTCAACCACAGGAGATAGCAAACAACCGCTACATCCGCTACTATGTTTTTTTCTTTTTTTTTTTAAATGAGGCCTTTACAATGTTAATGCATGTTGAATGAACAAATCAATGGTTCAAAAAGGTTGACAAGCAATATAAGTACCAATAATGGTTCAAGTTCAGGTGATCTATACCGGCTGCTAGTGCCCTGACTTCAAACTGGGAAGCATTTACTTCGTAGCTTAACCTGCCGTTAGCATGCTGTGTGGCTAATATGGCTAATACTACCACAGGCTGAGGCGAAGTTGGATTGCTCTGTGATCATCTTTGCTGCTGTATGTAAATGTATTTGATCGACATGCCTTGAAGATAAAGACGCTGTGTGAAAAAGAAATGGTAACTGCAGGAATTCATTTGCAAAGCTGTGTGACTATGAGTAGCACCCAGCACCTAGATTACTCAGACCATAAAGTTGCCCCCCTGGACAGTGAGGTGAGATTCACAGATAATACAGTTAATGTTACTGCACCAAATACTTCATTTATCAAAAATGACCCAGAAAAACAAAGAATGTACCACAGTTGGGTCTTCACAACAGCCCTAAATGTTATACCTATATTTCATCACCTAAAAAATGTTTTTTGGATGCCTTATTTGAAGGAGATTATGGGCACATTTTGGGCAGTACTGACAAAGTATTGAGGATCAGTACCCAGCATTAGTCATACAACAGATCCAAAACAAAGACAAGTTGCATCAAATGTGAGAGCCTGACAAAAGAATCAGTAAATATCATCCCTAAAACTCACACAACAAGCAAGCCCTTCATTACTGGAATCTTTCATACCATTACTTGCACTACTCCAATAATGTAGGATAATGATACACTGTCTACAGCATATACTACTGAGTAATAGGTGATGCAGGGAGAGCTAAGTGTACATTAATTCTGACTCTTTGCTCAGGCCGGCGAGCCTAAAGCAGCACTCCACTTAGCTGCTGTAGTTTCCATTCTCTCGCTCTTCGTTCAGCATTACCAATCCATCACTCAAAAGCAAAGGGGATTAAACATCTGTCAAAGCCTGCCCATTTCACCCAGCAGGAAAAAGACACATTTAGGCGTCGCGCATCTCCCCGCTGATTTAACGTTCTGTCTGACTGTGAATCCGGACAGATGAGGTCATTCAGCTCTGAAATAATGCTCTCGTTCCAAAATAAATACACTGCACAGAGATACACTGAATCTAGTTTGCAAACACGTTTTGGCTTATATTTTTAGGCAAGCACAGGGGTGATATACCCATTAGTACCAAGAGGTGTTATTTCCTTGGAAACCACAGATAAGAAATTATGTTCTTGTGAATTTGTCCACCTATCGATGTCTCTGTAGCTTCTTCCTTCAATCTATGCAAGTAGTAGGCTGTCTGCTACAGACATCCATTTGATTCCCCGTGGAGCTTCATCCTTCCCATTAACTACTCCACCCCTTCCCCTCCACCTGCTAATTTCTTCTATTTTTCTCCCTAATCAACCATTCCATCACAAGCATTCACATCCCCTTCCTCCATCAGTCAAAAACATGCCGTCTGTCATTCCTCAATCCTTTTAGATCACCCTGCCTTTCCCTTATCATTCTCGCCTCTTTCATTCATCACGCTTCTTCCTTCCTTTACCCCCTCTTCATTGGCACATTTCACCCCAAATCAGCTGCTTGCACCGCTTCATCCATCCCTCTTTCCTTCCACCATCTCTCTCACTCTCTCCATCTTCTCCCCTCACTACTTCCTCCCTCCTCCATCGGTCCAGGCTGCGGCGTCCTTCACCCTGGGTCTGTATTCAGAGTGATTACACGCTTGGTTAACTCATTCATGGACTCCACTCTGTCAGTGACGCACGCTGGACGAATGCCTGCCTGCTGCCAATGCAATCGGCTCACATACACACACCTTACCTGCATATATAAACAATAGACAACATGGAGGGAAACGTGCAGAAATGTCATCAGTTATCAGTCAGTTCTGGCTAAATATACAGCGGATATCGTAGATACCCTACTTCACTTGTCATGAATAAACTGTTTTAATTCATATAAGCATGACTCATTTTTCTTTGACAGTATTTATTACATGGCACTTGACTTGGACCATTTATAGATTTATATAAAAAGATTCAACAACTTTCCTACGATGGAGAATCACATGAATTAATACCAACTACATTTAGTGACGTCCATGATAATCCTGACTGCAAGCGGTGGCCTTCTCTTTTACCACTGTGTGGTTCTTCTTCGCTGTCCTCACCTCCTCTAACACCAACAAGACGTAACTGGGTGTTGCTTTTGAATTCCTGACAGATCACTAAGCAAACCAGTTTATGTCTGACAGCACCAACTGCTGGGGCAAAAAAATTATTATTTCATGTGAGTGACTGAAGGGAAAAAACGAAGAGGAGGTTAACACCTATAAATCACATTAACAACTCAGAGAAGTGATGCAACTTGAGACAAGTCAATGCAAGAACCAGTTACCAAAACCAGGAAAACAAGTGTCGAGAGGATGAAAACAACTTGAGAAAAATAAAAGCTACAAGAACGCTGTCTGTGGAGATCTACTCCAAATCTGTAAAAAAAAAAAAATAGGCCATGTATACAAAAACTAAATGAAATACCAAAATCACATGAAAACTTTTATCAGGGTAATTTAGATACATTATTTTCGATCATACATCTCACAGTTTGGTACTTATGACTGAGAATATTAACAGTTTTACAAGTGACACTGAGTCGGTGCCTTCTGCACCCATAACTCATCAGATCTTTCTTTCCCCATGACCTAATTATTTGTCAAAATTCATTGAGGTCTGTCAAGTATTTTCCAAGATATCCAGCTGACTAACTGACAGACTAGTTGGACAAAAAACACAACCTTCTTGGCAGAGGTAATAGTAAACAATGGTATTCTGGTTGGGGGTCTAGGGGGACTGCATCCTTATCTCTCAGCCAAAATGTCACGAAGTGAAGAAACACCCCTGACAACATGCCTCCACCCTTCCTCAGCCCCGATCTGCTCACAAAGTGCTGCAGCCATATAGCCAGCCGACCTGATAACCAGTCAGCACAAACAATAACCTCACTGCGACACACCTAACCGTCCAAGTCCAAACCTTTTATGATATGTCAAAGACCTCATGTTCTCCTGTTTGGACAGATACGTTTCAGAATTAAGTATGACAGGGGTGAAATATTGAAAAGAGATTGCAATCACACTTTGGACTGCGACTTCTCTGAGTCTCTCCTTTACTTATAGGCAAATACAACTTGTGTTCTAACCAAACGATATAGTGCCTTTAAGTTTGCATAACAAATACATAAGTGAATACAAGATAACACATCTGAGTTCTACGATAGCAGGCTGGGCTGCTCACTTACACTGATGTCAGAAGTTAATCCTGATCGAGGCCTTGAACTTGCGGCTGTGTGGCAGGTGTCAGACTGACACAGATGTATCTCATTCAACAGTAACAAGCAGCAGCTCTCACTCAAACTCATGAATTGAACCAAAGAGGAAAAAGAAAAATCAGCATCATCAATTCCTGCCAGGTGTCACCAGCTACATGAAGACAGATACACAAAGCTTGTAACACCAGAAACTTATGTAATGAGCAGTATATTCTACAGATGGGTATCGTTAGGATTTTATTGACGCTGTTAGATACTGCTTATCAATAGCGATTCTTATTGATATTTTGGGACTGACCTGTCTGGAACTGGTACCAGCACTGGTTCTCAATATCCATCTCTAAAACATACATACAATACATAACAGCATTAACTATGGCCTGTGGCAACAAACAGTTACTCTGTGGCCACCAAATATTGCATGTAGGTGGTCTTCTGTGGCGACAAAGTTTTATCTCCATACAACAAACATCTTGATTCCTTTTGCACCTTTTAGTTCAACATTCTGCGAAAACAGGGGCCAGTGATTAAAAATATGAGCATCTAACTATCCCATTTGTCACTAACTTATATTATTCCTTTTGTCTGTGACTTGCCATTTTTATTTTCCAATATACACACCCATCATACAAAGGACGAACACGACTCGCTCTTTCAAACTAAATGAAACTCTCCATTCCACCCTTATCCAGCACATAAACAAGGAGGGTCAGCATGCATATAGAGTGGCCTGTGTGTAAAGCTACTGCCAGGGGAAACAATTCTGAGAACAGATATGTGCAAAAATAAGCCTTTGACGGAGGTATCTCATTCAGTAATACTAACCAGCAGCTCTCACTCAAACTCATGACTAAACCAAAAATAAAGTGGGAAATGGGCTGTCATGTGTCACCTGCTACATCAAGGCAAAATTTACACAAAGGTTTTAACACCATTAGCAACTGTATAGCGGTGTATTCACAATGTACAGTATATTTGTCCCCATCTGACTTTCATGACAAATGCATATTGTGTTTCAGTCCTCACTGCAATCACCCAACAACTGTCTAATGTTTATGTATCCGTCCTCCATGGCACACATCTCACAGAACTATATTCTCATTCAGTGAACTCATTTGACACCAGGACCTCTGTGGTGTCTCACAGGCATCACATTAGATATTATTACATGGCTTTGTTAAATATTTGATTCTGATAGGTCAGCTACAGCATTTACAGTACAGTTCTGGTCATAGACTAAGGAGGAACAGCAAATACATTGTTGAGTCATTAAAATCATCTTAAAATTAATATTTGATGTAAAATTTTAATTTTTTGCACATAACCATGTAACAAGCAGGATAATGAACAGTGAGCAGGTCACTACTGCGAAATAAAGCCATAAAATCATTATAAACTTATTATTTTGTTAATATCTTGTATCACATAACTGAGTGCCAAATATTTTTTGTAAGTAATCATGTAACAGGCGGGATAATGTACAGTGAGCAGGTAATTATTGTGAAATAATGTTTTTTAAAAATCCTTAAACCTTACTTAAGTTAGCATGTCTGCTAACGATGGTTCCTGTGAAGGCGGCCAGCAGCGCACCTTGCAGAGGAAATAAAGTAAACCCGGGCACAGCCGCGTTAGCAACAGTGACAGGCTGCTAGCGTTAGCCCATACGCTGTGTTAATCATTCCTATAAATAAGCTCCCTGTACAGCAAACTGGCCTCTAAGTTACACAGATATTCTCACGACCTAATCTGGGCGCTGCCATGGTTGGCTAGATATCTGCAGGCCACAGAGATGCACAAAAATACCGCCTGGCCCTGGGTAACATTAGGCTGGTTCACCGCTGCAGGAGGAGACCGCTGCCAGCTCTGCTACCAAGCTAGTAGCGCAGGGCTAAGCTAAGCTAAGCTAGGCAACATGCTACCCGCCTGTGGCTACACTAATGTGTTTAAGTGTAACTGTGAAGAGGACAGTGCACCTGTGTAATGGTGTCAGTGACTGTGCCAGCAGCAGAAACACTGCGCAGTAAACCTGCCATGGGAGAGAGTAAGCTAAGTTAGCTGTCTGTCTGTACTCACCCCATTAACCAGTCCATGGCGCTGTTTGGAGCTAGCTTAGCTAACGTTAGCTGGCAGGGGATAAATCCACCAGGAGCTGGAGGCGACCCCCTAGTTTATCCAGCCACCACCCTCGCTGCCCTGGCTGCCTGGCCCCCGAGTCCCGTCGCTGTCCCCGGGGCCCGTGTCTCTTCCAGCTGCTGGATCCCGGCCGGTCAAACACAAACGCCGCTTCAACTTGGAGCGATTGTCCTTGTTTTGATCCTCAGCTAGCTCGGATCATGAAGTGGCAGTAACACAGTCAGATCAGTGTGTTAGCTGGTAGCAGAGGGGAGTGCAGCATTGAGTGACTTTGAGCACGAAGAGGAGCGGAGCAGCGGTGAGGCTCTGCCTGCTGGAGCCGCGCTGTGCAGTCTGTCTGTCTGTGTGGACGCCGCTGGTCAACCCGGTAACCTCTGTCATGAAGCCTTGTATGGCTGCCGTACTAGCTGACAGGCTGAACCTCCACTGGAGCTGCTGCTGTCTGAGCGAAGTCTAAATCTGAGTCCGGAAGTAAACACAGACCCGACCCACTCTGTCTCTGCTGTGCGTAAAATGCGTGTCACGCAGGGCTGTATGAACATGGATGCAATGGGATATGTAGTGAGTTTGACTGTCCACGCTATTATACACTAAAACACTTTAATGGTGATATGATTTCGCATGCTGTCTACATACTATTGAGTGTAAGTGTTAAAGCACATTCGTTGTTGCACTTGTGATCTTCGTGCAGGGCAGCGGGTTTTTCAAATTAAAGCTGGGGTTGGCGTTTATTTTTGGCGTCATTTGGCATAAAATCCATAATAACCTTTAAGCATGGTGCAAAATACGGGGGACTCGGGGGTGTGAGACCCCATTGACTGACACATGAGATCTTTTGAAAGCCTCAACAGCAAAATGTTGGGTTATCTCTGGAAAAAAATCTTTAAAAAAAAAATTATTTATCACTTGCAAAATGCATTTTAAAAGCGTCCTATGCCCTGCATTTATTATTCTGGAAAAAAAAAACATTTATTTACAAACATGAATACAGAAAATTATTGTAATGGTGTTTCTTTGTATATAGCCATTGGTTGTCTCCAGTAAGGTTTTCTCCTTCCACTGGTGATGCTGCTGCAAATGATCTGTAATCCAGACTTTGTGTAGTTTAGAAAAGCTAATGTTACCTTACAACCTGAAAAGAAGTGGATTTCTTTTCTGCTTCAATATCATGGTTACACTCAGTTAAAAATACAATCTCACATTTTGTATATTGCACATTTAATCTGTAAGACTTCAGTACAACTGATAAGGAAAATGTGTAGTTCTGGTCAGACTTCACTTTGATGAACTAATGAATAAACTTGAGGAGCCTCAGTTGATTTTACTTGAATATATGAGTTTAATACAACACTTATCTGTCGACAGAGCAGGTCTTGATACAGTGTGTACAAGACAGTGTTGTCATCATGCTGGAATTTCTAATTTTGTTACATTACCTTGAAAAACACTGATATTTGATGAGCGATGAGAAGAAGACATCATTGTGAGTAAGCGGGAGGAGGCAGGACTGCAGCGTGTGTCAACTCACTGTCGAAGAGAAGAGAGAGCGAGAAAGTGCAGCTGAGTATCAGAGCATCAATACTGCAAAAAATGAGCATTGAAAGCATTTGTAATGGTCAGTATCAATGCATCGATATTTTATTTATGTCTCAAAAGCTATTAGGACTTTATTCAAGGCTCAAGATATGTACGAGACAGGCTGACACTCTTAAGACAAAACATGAAACACTGTAATCTGAAGGTCACTGAGGTCTCTCAGGTCAACCACATATCAGGACTAATTATATATCAGGCACTTATTAAAGTTATAAAAAAGTTGTCTTTACTCATTACTTCTCCAACAATAACACTGGAGCACTGAGACCCCTGATTGTCACTGGGTATTTTGCACACTAACTTGAAGCATGATAAACTTCTGTCTTCGCTTGGCTCTGTTTTCAGGCTTTAGAAAATCTCTTTGTGATTGCAGACTTTGGCCAGTCACAGTTAGACAGTACAGTAAGACACATGATTGTTGAGTTTTACAGTGCATTCACGTGCTGCTTGGATGGTCCCATTTCAGCCGGAAAGTCATTGTTCCAACTTCAGTGTGTTCATGAGCTTTTAAGTCATACATAGAAAAAACAAGAATGCTACTATGGCTAAGGTAGAGTATGTTTCGTGCTCAATCTGTAGCCTACCTGTTATCAAAGTTAATGCTATTAAATAACTTTTCTAACTAGCTACAAATTACATGCAAACTAAAAACTGATATGCCATACATAAATTAATAAAAAGTTATCAACCAAACATTTACTTTCACCCGCCATGTACTTGTGGATATGATGTCAGTAGACAACAACTTGCAACTTGTGTAACAAAATTTTCTCCGACTTTTCAAATCGTTGTTTCGACACGTGAATTTGGGAGCTAATTTTTCAAATTATTCAGGCACCACATGAACACGGGATCATTGGTGGCTCCCAACCCCAAAACGTCTGTATTTGACAACCTGGGAACGAGACTCACCGATCAGTTGTGTTTCTCTAGAACTGCTTAATGCACCTTTGAGATTTTAGTGCTGCAAACACATGCAGTGCAGGCAACTGCCCTGTGGCCACACAGACCCCCAGAGACACAGACACCCAGTCAATGGGTTCTGATCATTTGATTATCTGCATCTTTTTTTAAGGAATTTGCATTTTTTTTTAAAAAGGTACAATATCCACATAAGCAGGCCCTGCATAATCAGCTACAATAATTTTCTGTCCCTGGCTTGTAGAAGAACCCTTTCTCAAAATCTAGTTTTTAGAGATTGATTAGTCTGTTACCTGAATAAAGTTGAAATGACACATTGAAAGCTTGGGGTCAGCAAGTCTAACTCCAGCAATAAAGCAGTGTAAGGTCTCAGGGTCTGTGGGCTCAAAGTGAAGCTGCCATGTCCAGTCCGCTGTGTGCCACTGTACTTGATGGGAATCAGAAGTGACACCGTGTACATACATAATGCACAGTGGGTGATACGGTAGGTCAATGGTCAACAGGGGGACCAGGGCCCACTAGTTAATCTGTCCACGTCTTTGCCTTTAGTGAGCCCCCTGCAGTTTTCATCATTATAACATATAGAATAGAAAGAACCCTCCAAACAAAACCCAGACAAATGTCATCAGAGGCCATAATTCTCAACAGGGAGGCTTTCATGTGCACTGACCCCTTGCTGTGAACCTGTGCAGGCAGGGCAGTCACAGTAATGAGCAATGTATCCCTGCTAACTTATTATATACTATCAGCTACAACGCTCTGCTTGTTCTTAGACACCTACCGGGCAAAGGCCAAAGAAACTGTTTTTTATGTCCTCACCCACTTAAGGGTTTTATTTTGAGATTATTTATTTTTGAGAGGAAAAAAAAAAAAAAAGACAGGTCCAAAATGAATGTTTTGTTTATCTCTGTGTTGGATGTGTGACGTTTGATTCCTGCTTCTGACAAGGTTTGTGAGCCAGTATAACAGTGTTGGTGTCACATGGCATCTTTTGCTGTTGTCAGCAACAGCACTTTTAGAAGTTGCCAGTTAGTGGAAAAACAGTAAAACAGGGCTGAGTTTGACAGTAAGTACCCAGATTCATTCAGGTACCAATCCTAAGTGCTCAGCGACAAAAGGAAGAGCAGGACCAGGATGAACATCAGTTCAGTATTTGCCCTGGTTGAGTCAGCTTAGGGAGTTTCAAGTGATGAAAAGTCACACCACATTGCTACTTTTCCCCCTGACCAGTAGGATAAGGCTATGGTTTGCTAACAAGCCTATATTAGCTAACATGCTAGCTAGTGAATTCACATTAAATATCAGCTAATGTTAATTATGTGAAGTCATGCCGCACACAGTAACGTAAGTTATATTCCCTAATGTCAAATGTATGATGCTAATGTTAACGTTAGCTAATGTTTTAACATTTAACATGTTTAGCCACTGTTAATAATGCTTCTGTTCAGCCTACATGAAATTGACAGCTCAGATGAGGACTTTGTTATTGTCTCTGTTGTAACGTCAGAACAAACAAACACTTTATCTCTTAGATGAGACAGGTATGTAACAGAGGGGTGAGAAGACCAAAAAGGTGCAAGGGGGCAAGAAGTTGCAAAAGATGTTAGCTAACAGTTAGCTATTTAGCCACTGTTGGTAATGTTGCTGTTTAGCCTACATAAATTTAAGTGACCACCTGCTTCATTCAGCAAAGCAAGATGACATTTGATCAGATGGTTGGCTCTCTGGTCCTGCTATTATTATGCTACCTCATATCAGCCGCTCTGGATACAGAGAAATAGTGCTGAAATTGGTGACTAAAATAGTTGATTATCTGTTATCACTGTAAATTTAAAATGTTTAAGTGTTAGACTTGGTTGAACAACATCTGAAGACATCTTGAGTTCTGAAAAATATTTCCAGACATTTCATTGACTAAGCGATGGGTCAAAATAAATAATGGATGTTAGTTGCAGCCCTACAGAAAAAAAATGTGTTTTTCTTTTTACAAGTTACTTGCAAATTAGAAAATGCAAAATCTGATTCAATGACCACACATTGGTCTTTCTGGTTTGCCTTTTTTTCTCCATTTGGGGGTTCTAGTCCGATACAGGAACATATTTAATTCCATAATTCATCATGTGCCCCTGCCTTAACCTCAACCCTTGACCATTCACTCTACGTATCTTTAAATAGCTCTTTCCGTTCTCCCATTCCCTCTTCTCTTTTCACCCATTTTCCTCTTTAAGAAAACCATCAATCAGACAGATGCAGTTTGCAAAGATGGCATCAGTGTGTACTCTGCTCTACAAAAATGACAGGCCTCCCCTTATCCTGTCTGCCTCTCTCTCTCTCTTTGGGAGCCCATTAGAGCAAGACGAATGGTCGTCATCAAGTCTCATCACTCCTCTCTTCCTTCTTTTTCTGTTTCACCCTCTCCTCCCTGGTTCCTCCTCCTACCCTTCCCCTTCCTCTCTCCTCTCTGCATCCTCAGGCTTCTATAAATAACAGGAGCACACAGGTGACAGAGAGGGCATTCAGAACAGGAGCCCTGTTAACAGGAGGCAGAGCCACATGATTGGCTCGTTGTCACTCCAGCGCCCTACTGGCGTCCAATTGTTTCACTGAGAGGCGGAGTTACAGTGATGATTGACAGGAGGCTGGGGGAGCGTTCAGACATGATGTAAAGCTCTTAAGAGCCACATGGGGGCGGTGTGGTATATTTGTTGACAGGCCTGTGCAGACACCACACTGCAGTTTTAAAGTCCTAAACACAGTTATGTTGTAAACACTGGAGGAATCAGCAGGGCCAGACGATGTCTTCCACTCAGGGACAAAATGGAGAGAGTCTCTGTTAGAGATATACCAATCACACCTTTTCTTTCCTGATACTGGTCCAGTGCTTAAAGGTACAGTTCACCACAAAATCAATTTCATTGGCTACATCAATTTTCTTTTTTGGTTTATGTAAATGATATTACTCAAGAAACAGTAATTAGTTCATTAAAATAAAAAACAACAACACAATGTTTGTTTTGTATGTACAGATCCTCAAAAGTTAAAAGGCTTAAACTGATCAAACTCAGGATAATTATTAAAAATATCTGCATTTATCTTCATGTATTTTTGTAGTACTTGACATCGACTTCAACCCCTAAAAGTCTTGTTTCAGTCTCAGTACACTCCAGTCTTGGTCTTGACATGGTCTTGGTTTAAGTGATCTTGACAACAACGCTGTCTTCATATTTATAGCTCCACAACTTTGATCAGCTACGTTTGGTCAGGAATAGACTGCTTTTGACTTCAGCTTTTCTTTTCTTTTTACCTAAAATAACAGTTTTCATCAGAACTAAGAGATAGTCCTCATGAAAACTGTTGATAACATGTTTTGGGTTCTGTTCTAGTTGCCCCCCTTTCACTGAATTTTGACAATAAAATGTATGATGGCTGAATTCCATTTAGCTGCTTCAGTATTGTTCACGTTGGCTCGCTGTCAGAGATTACTGGGGCACTTGAACAGAGTCGTCGTTACATTAGCAGTTACAGTCTCTTTCAAATCTCCTCCGCCGGCTCCATTAACTCTGTTTGACCCTCACTGTTTATGACACACTCCCATTACCAAATTCATGACAGCATTTCAGCCTGACCACACTGACCTATGATCAGTCCGGTGAACTATGTTTACCCCACACAAGGATGTGAGCCGCAGTGTGTTTTCAGCTGGTGCCAGAGATGTGCTATGTGGGAAAATGAGCCGGGCTCTGGTCAGGTGCTCGTCTGAGTTAGCCAAGGTCACTTCCTGAAATCCATCCACCCGTCAATACTGAGCCATTCAGGGGTCGATATGTTCCCATTCCATCATCATCCCGGGCGCTGCAGTGTATGAGAGAGCTCAGCGTCAGCTCATCCAGTGTATATCTACCATGCAGCTTATTATGTCCAAATTTAGATTAGAATGGTTGATTATGGATTGTATATTTTAAACTGTCTCGTATGTGCAGGAGGCACAAGGAGAGTAAAACATTACACCTTACAGTATTGTTTTCCAGTAGGTTCATTGCATACAGAGCAGGGAAAGCACAGATGTGCCTAAAAACCTTAACAATGGCTTAAATGTCTGCTGGGACACCTACATGAAATTAAATAATTCCCAATGTTATTAATTACACCTGTGCTTTTCCTACATTTTCTACATATTATAAGCTTCATGAAGGTTGTATTGCTGCACAGCCATTGTAGTGGGCGGGATTACACTGTATAGCTGTGGCTTTTCCTTCATTGTGTCCACCTGCTGTAGATCCTTGAAGATGGTGTCAAAATATCTGCCCTGATTTGGTTTTGTTGTAATGACACACACACACAGTCTTAGAGTTTCACTATATAGTGAGGCCAGTAAGCAAGAAGTGAAAGCCTTGGATAAATACAGATTTAATCATTGTTGGAAACAACTGGGATAAAGTAAATACACAATTCAACAAAATATATAACATAGGTCTGACATTATTAGACGTTTTGATGCAGAAATTTTATATATTATAGCTTTAAATCAGAAAAGGGCACCAAATTCTGCCAATATCCAAAGACTCAACATCTAATTTACAGGAACATTTAATGTTAATGTTATAGGTGGGACCAACTGCTAATGTTAGCTTCTCAGAAATCCAGTAAGCTAACCCGTCGATGCTACTGTTACTAGAAAATGTTTTGGGACTGTGGGTGGTGATGCTGGTGACCAGGATGCTGGTGTGTGGGTAAAAA
>JAJHUR010032289.1:0-16415 GCA_027495735.1 Lutjanus campechanus | reverse complement strand
ATCTTGCCATGAAGATAGTTTTTGAGAAATCTCTGTTTGAGATTTTTTTTTCTCTCCACCATCTCAGTACAATGGAGGTGACTGGAATTTTGCTTGTGTTGCTCACAGCTTTTCAAAAATTGACTCAGTGTCCCTGTTTTTGCAAACATCATTTTCCTCAACTTCAACAGTTTCAAAGGGGACTATTTATTAGAGAGTGAAAACTGTTCACTACGTGGTACCAGGGACATTGGCATTGGAAAGTGTTTTCGAGCTGCAAACACCACAAACTAAATTCATTCAGCTCTGTTGTATTAATGTGGGGGCAGAATTCTGAGGGAGCCGAACACCTCCAAACCAAACTATGAGCATGGCATATACCTAGCATATACCACTGGAGATAAGGGAGAATGTCTTTTTTATTAACTGGTGTAACAGACCCTTTACGTCAAGGTGAAGGGGTTGTAGTGGTCACATGATGTGGTTAGTGATATCTGCACTCCTATCTTTTGAAAAAACAAAATCTAAATACAGTCCACAGCCATGCTAGCAGCTCTGAGAGACTGTACTTAAACACAGTGGTGCTTTGAGCTAAATGCTAACTAATGCTAACTTGCTCAAAATGACATCATTAACAATAACATGCATGAAAGAGGCATAGGAGACATAATGTTTATCAGAGTCACCATAGTTTAGCATGTTAGCATGCTAAAATTCGCTAATTAGCACAAAACAGAAATATCAGCTGAGACAAATGGGAATGTCATTGTTTTTGCAGGTATTTAGTCATGAACCAAAGTACTGGACTCATTGAAATTTTGACCTGATGGTGACAATAAATTATATGTGATATGTGTTGTAAATGATAAATAAAGGGATTGAGTTTTTACAATTCATCCAGAGAAGATCATGAATGTCTATACCACAGTTTCATTGACATATATAAAGGTGGACATCATGGCGGCTCCCTAAAAGTGAAGCCAAACAACTCACAGTATAAGTATGGATTATAGGCAGTGAAGGTCATAATCAGGCCCGTTCCATCTTAGTAGATGAGACATAGTTCAAACTAAAAATGAAAGTACACATCAAATATTTTTTTTCCCCAAATATTGTTGGTTTTAATACTTATTTGATGCTATGAAAAAAGGGTTTCATGCAAGGATGAAACAATTACTGGTTTCACAATAAACCACAATAAAACTCCAGATGATTAGGTTTATATTTTTTAAATTTTAGTATCATTAAAACCATGTTTGATCACCATGATTTGAAAAACTTAAAATAAATTCTGTCTAACATGAACCAAAGTTAGCAACAGTCTCCCAGGTGCAGTATGCAACGTGGGCTTTTGCATCAGTGAAAACACTGACATTGCAAAGGACATTTCAAATCACTGAGCAATTTTCAATATAAAACACAATGATACTGATCACACCATGAATGACAGGTTTGTACTGCTTGCAACTGACTCAGGGAACCGCCCATGCACCCGACCGATCCCCGACCGGGGATCACCAAAGATATTTGGATTCATCCTCCGGGGACCATGAATGTAGGAACAAATTTGCACCGCCATCCATCAAATGGTTGAGATATTTCAGTCTGGATAAAAGTGGACGACTGCTGCCCATCAAACTGACATTTCCACACTGCTAACATGGCTAAACAGTATGTAGACCCACAGCGCATTATATATATACTGTATATGCATGATGTAATGTTTCATGGTAAAACACACAGGAAGCTACTGTTTTCACACCCTTAGATGAGCTATTGTATGAGGCCATTGTGCCTCTCCCCCACCCTTCACATCCATCATGAGAAAATGAGTTCGTATGCATCACTGCTAACATAATGGTCTTAAGAGGCTGAGAGAGAGGCTCACCTAACATGCAGGATGGCACAATAAAGAAGAACCCACTGACATTAATGAAAATGTATACCATTTAAAACTAGTAGAAGCAATGGCTGAGAGGAAGACAGAGCATTATTTATTAATAGTAAATGGCTAAGTGACTGGCTGTTGATGGCATGGGCTATTTTCATACCGTCTCTGTACACTTGGTGTTCTTTCCTTCTTGCCAAGTTTTTCGTCAAGGAAGGAAACTACATTATTGTGTTCTGCTGCTTATTGGCGTTGTTGGCTTTGTATCCAGTATTTTTGGATGATTACTGGTTCATTCTGAAAGGGTTTAATGTGTGAAAAATTGACTATAGAATGCAAAGAAAAGTGTATGGACAAAAAGAATAAGAAGCTCTGATTACAGCTTCACAGATATGTTTCACAGATATTTTAACATCTTATATGTGAGGACCCACCAACATGAATGTATAAGACAAAGTCAAGAGTAGAATGTTTTGGCCAGCTGGCAAAATTTGGTTCCCAAAACATTCTGGGAACATTTGGTTTTGGTTCTGAGAAGGTGATTGAATGTTCTTGCTTTAATTTCCTGGATGCTGAAATGGCAAGTTTTTCTGATGTAAAACCGACACTGTTTATATGATCTCAATATGTTCTGGCAAAGTTTGTTGAATGTTCCAGGAAGGTTACTCAAATGTTTCCCCTTAAAGTTATACTTGTGTTTAGCATGTTATGGAGGGGTTAGCTAAAAGGCTACTAACAAGGAACTTCAGGGGAAAGTTATTAAAACTACCCCCAAACATGTCACTGCCTGTTGTTATTAGAGCATTTTGGGAATCTCATGTTGAACAAAAACATTTGCATGTGTTTAGAACATTGTGGGAGAGTTAGCTAAAAGGCTACCAACAGGGAACCTCAGGAGAACATTATGAAAATTACCCCTAAAAATTGTTACTTCATGTGGTTATTCAAAATTTTGAGAATGTTACATTGGCCAGAAACATTTGTACTACATTCTTAAAATGTTGTAGGTAGGTTATCTAAAAGGCCATCAACAAGGAGCCTCAGGGGAATGTTATTTAAATTACCCCTACAAACATTACTTCATGTGGTTAATAGAAGGCTCTGGGAATGTTATACTGAACAAAAACATTTGACAACAGCATTCTCAGAATGATGTGAGAGGGTTACCAAATAGGAACTTGTAAGGAACGTTATGGGAATGTTATGGAAACATTATGTGTTATCTGGGTGACATTTAGAAGCAAGCAATTAACAGGCTCTTCAAGGTCAATAGGTCCTAAGTGATGCACATAACCACAAAACAGCAATAAGTTGATTATTACATACAAAAGTGCAAAACTGGGAATTTTTTTCTATAATGGTCAAATGTTAAAAGGGTGTAAAACAAGTACCTGTGCACTGTGGTGTTGCTGTTGCTTCACAACCTATTCCTCCTCAGCCCTAGTTTTACAGGTCCATATTTACCTCAGTGAGACTAACATGCAAACACCCTGCTGTGCACTGTCTTCATCCTCACCCCCCCCCCGCTCTCCCTCGCTCCTCATCTCCCTCAGCTTGTAACCTGAATTCAGTAGCGCAGTGGACCAATCGATCACAGGGAGTCCTTTTTTTTCATCCCAGCAATTTTCCTCTGAGGAAAGGGGGAATCATGTGAGCTAACAGTGTGGAAAATCAATGCTCCACTGGCATAGAATAACTTGGAGTCTGGCTGGCAGAGAGCACCAGGCTCCATGAGGCCAGTTTGAGTGATAAAGCCACCCCACGTCCCGTCTCTCATCCTGCATGATATGCAGCCACCCCTGCCGAGCCACACTCACTCTCAACAGTGGGTTAACAGTTTTATTCCCCAAATCCTGTGGATTTATAAGGTGTACGCTCAAGCTATGGGGCTTTGTGTGCATAATGGCCTTGTGAGTAGCACTGTGTCTGCTGTTTGCATGTTTGTGTATATTCCAGTGTTGTAAATGTGTGGCCACTTTATTAGGTACACCTGTACAATCTAATTTAATCCAGTGAAACAGTTCAGCTATTAAGTCTTTTATGTTGCTTATAATGTGCAGGGTTTTGTATTCTGTCATGTAAGTGTTAATTCAATCACATTCAGAGGTGTTTCCAATATTCTGAGCCCCTCGTGTATGTAAATAGGGAGGACAAAAAATAGAAAAACCTCTCACCACCTTTAACTATGACCTCAGTATTCAACAACCGACCTTTCCTTAGTCACAGTTTTGAAGACGGTTTTTAAAATGTTGCTTGGCACCCTTTAAAAACAACATAAAGTCACACCTCAGGTTAGACCTTTCTGAGACTTTTCTGATAGTTAATCCTATCAGAACATTAGCTACCTCTCTACCTAAAAATGGATGTAGAATATCTAGCAAGTTAGCTAACAAGTTAGCCAATGTTTTGATAAGATTAGCTATCAGAAAAGTCTCAGAAAGGCCTAAAAATTCAATATTTCAATATTTGAAAAGTTGCAATAACTTCAGTCTCATTTTTTAACGTGTTTTGCATTGCTCACACTATCAACAACTATAAGACAAAACCAACATTGAACCTCTAAACACAAATACAAACTCAGAGTTCATCAGACCACACTCAGCTAGTATGTTGCGATGTTGTGTGTGGGCTAACATCAACAACGTCTCAATCCTCTCGTCAAAAAACTACCTACTTCTAGAGGTAATAAGTAAAAAACATTTTTTGTTAACGTTACTTTCATCTAATGTGGATAAGTGCAGCTGGCTTGAGAACAGCGCATTTAGTGCTCACTTGAACTCTGTTGAAAATAACAAATTTGAAGCCCACTACACCTTGTGCAAAAAAATCCACTCAAATGAGAAAGCTTGGGTATAACGGCATTAGAGTCAGATGGGAAGTCAGAAACACATAACGCTGCTGTAGAAAACCACCAGCAAACGCCTGCCATTACCCAGTATGTTCTGAATTCACATCAGGAGTCTGTCCCACTCTGCACTAACAATGTTCTGGGATTTTTCTTCATATCCTTTTCAATTTCACATTCACAATGGACTAAAGGGAGTTTAAAAAGTCTTAAATGCCACTTGATGAAACTTGAAGAAACCCGGGTTTAGATAGCTACGTAGTTATCTACTGTTTTGATAACACTTTCACAGTTCCCCCTGCAATTTATTTTAACCAAAATTTGTTTTTCATTTCAACATAGTAGAGGCTAGCACATTTCACTGAATTTTCACACAGTTCAGTTGCTAACTGTTATTGGAGCACAGAGCAAAGGAAGGGCCAATTAGTTGAATTTAGACATTTCCAACTCTGCCACAAAAGCAGGATGTTAACTTCATAAAAGTAGAACTCATGGCAGAGTTGATGTATTTAATTGCATTAGATTTTACAGGTGTTCCTAATAAAGTGGCCACTGCATGTATATACACCACAAGGCTGCATAATGTATCACTTAAAACCTCTAACATTAAACCACTCTGACCTGTCGGTAGTTCAGTCAGTGTACAAAGTCATGATATGCAGCCAAACGTTAAAAACCATGGAGCTTTATTTCCAGTGGAAAAGTTTCCAAATATATGAAAATAGGTCAGGCTGAATTTTGAGGAAATATGTAAAAAAAAAAATAATAAAATAAAATAAAATAAAAATAAATTTAAAAAAAATAATGTTTCATGCACAAAAAATTTAGCATAACTCTGTCTGATGGAAAGGTGCAGCCATAAAAACATTTGTAACCAAATCAGAATCTACCATCAAGGGTTAAGAGAAAGTTAGCAAGAAAGCCTGTGTATGTACGAGATTTGGACACATGCAACACTGCAAGAAAACAGTGCTTCAGTGTGTGAAATAGGTTTCATAATCAACAAGAAACTGGTTGACACACTGTCATCTATCATAACAGTACTGTCACAGGTACACCGCAAAGTGCGCTCGTCTGCATATGTGTGTGTGTATGTAAGTGTGTGTGTGTCCTTTCAATGGGATGCCATCCCTCTTCAACACCACCCACACTGACCCAGACAGCCTCAAACCTGCTGATGTTGCTTTCAGTAAAGTTTCTTCTTTCAAATCTGCTCAGAGGGAGAGAAAAAGATGAAACAACTGCATTCCTCAAGAATATGCAAAGCAAGCAAAGATAGATAGATAGATAGATAGATAGATAGATAGATAGATAGATAGATAGATAGATAGATAGGTAATGACTTAAGTTTTGATTTAGTTTACTTGCACAGTGTTGGAAGGCTCATGCATATGATTTTATATAACAACACAACATAATCAAGCGAGCCGCCGGCTTCTTCATTAAGAACTGCGTGTTGTAACAAAGCATGGATCCGCTTGGGAGACACCAGTCACATCTTGTCTTGCCAATTACACTTTGCATGATTCCTCCCCCAAATTAGGATGAGCCAAGATGGAAAATGATTCTTGGCATGTCGTGGGCCCTAATTATCCATTGAACAAATGGAAATATCATTGATGTTGTGTTCTTAATCCAGCCGTAGACAGAGAGAAACAAAGCACGCTGACAGATTTCTGGCTTGTGGAATATAATGTGAGAGTGCCTAGCAGTTTGTTGTGATGAGCAGCCTGAGAGCTTAAACACATACCTGGTCATTAAAAGTTTATTTGTGGCTTGTGTGCAGATCTCTAACTTCATCATGTTGTTCTGACAGGATAACATGGTCTGTTACTGATGAATAACATGACAAAGACATCATGAACGCTAAGCTCCTCCATGCTGCTGGGGAGTGACGAACACCATGAAAAACAAACAGCATTGTATTGCAGGAAGTTTTCAATTGTGTTGTTGTCTTTGAAGAGCAGAACTTGAATCATGAGAACATACTCAGAGTGAATATGGGAAAAATACAAGCTCTCAAACACAGATTGGAAGAAGAAAATATCACCCATCCAATTTTCAAGCATCACTTCCATAGTGAGACACAAACAGATCTCAGCAGCTACCTCCAAACACTTTGCTTGTTATTCGCAAACGCACTCCACAATGAGACAAATATTATTTTAAAAGAAACTTTAGATATGTTCTGCATCTGCAAATTTGACTTTATAGGAATAGCAGTGAAATAACATTACCATAAGCTTGGTGCAATGCATGCATAATAGATTGTTGTTTTCACTCTGCATATGGTAGGAGCTGGATTCGCTTCAAAGTGCACCAAATTTGCATGATTCGATGTGAGGGATTCTGGGATTAGAGAACACCACTTCCTCCCCCCACCCCTCTTTCACTCAGCTATAGAAAGGTATCACATTCCCACAGATGGTGGAGAACATTGTGAAAATATTGCCATTACGATACAAAAGAGTAAGCACAGGAAACTGAGGAAATAAACACAGCAAGATTTTTTTTCCTTTTCTTTTCTCTAATTTAACAGTTTAATTCAGAACTGTGCTTTCAATTAAACGCATGTTACTAATAAGTTCTGGCATCATTTTAGTCACTTCTTTCAGATTCTTAATAAAATTCACAAAATTGAAATGTATTAAGATTGTGGTCAAAGATTGTAAAAATCATTTTTGCCTCTGTGTTTTCACATGTAGACGCAGATTTTGTGATTGAGAGGAAAAGTGACAGCTCCAGCATGTGCCAGAAGAGACCAACATCAACAGACAACACACTCCTGTACAGCTGCTTGTTGCCGACATCCCTCACCCTTGTCTTCTATCACTTAAAACTGACAGAAAACAGAGAACGAGAGGAGAAAGCCTGTTTGACTGTAGACAAGCCCCAGAGGCTGCTACTGAACACTGTCTGGCAAACAAGAACAAACTGATACACAAAGTATTAACAGCGCTCAGAGCTGAGGTATTTATGAAAAAACAAATGGCACAAGAGAGTGAACTGCCTCTCGACAATGCTCGTGAATCATTTTCTCTCTGTCTTTTTTTTTTTTTCAACGCCTGTTGTCTTGTCACCCTGTGATTTGGGCCCTGTGCATTCCTAGATAAAGTGAACTGAAGGCATATGTCGCAGGCAATGGGGGTTTTCACAGCAGTGTGTACTTTTATGCAAATTACATGCCCATCAGTGATGAGCTGTCCCTCTTCTCACTGGATAACCTGATTATAATTTAGATCAGGATGTCCATCTGTTAGGTGAACACCCACGCACGGCGTTGTGCATATAGGATGAATGAAACTGCCTCATGGTTTTCCCCATTTCTTACTGAAAAACAATGTCAGAGGAGGCAGTCAAAGAGAATTGGTTTTGTTTATGCCTGTCTCCTGCAGTTTTGTCTTCTATTTCTGTTTATTTGTGGCGTTTCGGCCCAAACTGAATGGATTAGTGCTGAGATGACACGGGGTGAGAATAGCACAGTACGGTCTGAGAGTGAGAAAGCCTTATAACAAGCCAAATACAGCCTGGTTGGGATGAAGAAACTAAAATATGTTTGTGGATTTTATGCAGATCAACACAAAACATTTGAACAAGAGTAATGTTTTTGAGCTAAGTGCTGATCAGCATGCTACCATATTCACAATGATAATGCCGACGCATTCATGTTAAAGGTCCAGTGTGTAGGATTCAGTGCAGTGGTGTCAAACATACAGCCCGTGGGCCCAGCCCAGCCCACTGGATGACTTTGCAAAGGGTGAAAATTGCAGAGAAGTAATTAATTTCATGTTTCAATAAAATAAGCTGTTATTCCTGCATTATATATTGCACTTATTTTTCTTAAGACACGCAGGCTGCTAATCATTTATTTTGTGAACCCTAACCCTGTAAATGTTTCTTTACTTCTTTACACTAAAAAAGGGGGACATTTGGAGGTGTTGTTATTTATTTGTTTTCATGCAAACTGATGTTTGATCAGTGTTTGATCCACTTAAGATCAAACTGTAGGTACAAATGGCTCATTCTAAAGTAACGAAAAACACAACAGTTCTTATTTTCAGGTGATTATACACTAATGAAAACATATTTATGGCTATTATATTCCATTTCTGCAACACTCTGCCAATAAACCCACATAAATCTTACACACTGGACTTCTAAGGCACTGAAAACTTTACACTTTAAAAATTCAACAGCAATGTGCCTTTCCAGAAACGGTGTCCCAGTTACTTTAATATAATCCACAGAACACACTGTTATATAGGGACTAACTCAAAACCTGGGCAAATAAAACCAAAAATATCTGCATGGCTATAGATAGGAGTACATGAGGAAATAAGTTTAATGTAATTTGGGTGACCCAACTTTTTAAAAATCAATTATCGTTTATTATATCACTGCCTTTCCTATCTGTTATTTTCAAAACAAAACAAGCTTTATTAATTGTGTGCAAGCAATTAAGTCGGAGTGCTTTTTCCTGCTTTGCTGATAGACAGAATTTCTCCTCAACAGTTATTATCTGTGCTCATATTTTGGATTAAAAATTTGTTTGATCAGCAAACCAAAGATTTTTACAAATCCACAGGTGACATATCTTCCATCAGCTGCAGGGATAATCTGTCTCACTGCAAAATGATTTCCTCCTCGCAGGTGAACCAGAGAATCTGTCGGAGAAAGAGACGAGCTGTTGATGTGTGTCCTTTCTGGCAGGTGGTGGAGGATCAGGTCTTGTGATGTTCCTGACCTAATATGGCCAGGTCTGGACTATCAGCTGAGAATCAGGTGCTTGCTAAATATTTAGGAGGATGAAGACCTGCTGAGCTGAGGCACTCATCATAAGGCTCGGCTCAGGGCTTCTTGTCTGTGTCTTACAGTAGTGGAATGTATCAGAGTACAAGTGCTCTATGTTTAGTTTTGATGTACTTGCACTTAACAAGGTATGAGGTAGATTTATTTATCATTTTACAGCACACAGCTGTATAACAAGTTGAAGTTGTAATTCCCCTTTTCTACTCAAAAAACAAATATTGTATTCAAAAATGTATATAGTAAATTGGGTGAATAAATAATAAATCATAGAAACAGTGCTAAGAATGAATTAAGCAGTCTCACAGCCTCACAAGGGAGGAAAGGGAAGATGCTGCTCCATAATCTGGTGGTATGGCATCGGGTACTTTTGTATCTCTTGGCAACAGGGTGAACAGGCTGTGGCTAGGGGGTATTATCTTTTATTATACAACAGATTGTTCTGATCACGCAATTTATGGTGCTGTTAGATTGCTGCTACACCGCTCCTTTAATACAGGCGTGGCCTCCCTTGTGTGCAACAAGCCAGAGAACAGTTTGTGACCACAGTGAACATGTCATTTTTGAAAGGGTAAATGCCCACTAATATTGTGGGAAACTTGAAAATCTTTTTCAATATATTTTGACTTTTGGACTTTACAACACCCTACACCCTGAAGTTATTGGAAACATTTGGATCACACTGAAACTCTTTTCAGTATCCTCCATCAGCTGTGCCCCGGTGAGTCTGTGACAGGCACTACTTGCTAGCTTAAAAATAAAGGTGAAGCTTGCAGACGTAGTAGCTAAATTTGTCCATGAAAAGTTTTTTTTTTCAACAGATATCTGAGTTACAGCAAAACTGAGCTACCAAAACAGTTTTGTGTTGTGGTATTTATTCAATTTGGGAAATTCCACTATCTCTAGAAAGCACTAATGTTACCTCAAGTTGGTTGGTTGACTCAACGAGGATAGAAATCCTCTCTGTTGCTAGGTTTTTACTTCGGGCCAACCAGCGTGCTGGAGTAGTAAACAAGGTTTCATCAAGAGTTCTACTGACGTAACTGTTTCCAATTATTAGTCAGACCCCGTGTTTCCCGGGAAACAGAGATAACAGTGACAAAAAAGTTTTTTAAAATTATTTTCAGAGTGACTTGCCCCACAATATGAACAAGTTGTTGGTAACCTGCAGTATAATCGCAATATTACGTTTGAGTGTGAGCTATTCCGTCATTATTAGCATGACAGTGATGCAGTCAGAAGCTACTCTGTAGTCTGGTGGTACAGCAGGGAAGACTGTTTCTCTTGCAAGATTGCAGCAGGGTGAAAAGGCTGTGCATCTATATCTATCTGTATCTATATATTTCTGTCTATCCATTGATATATATAATATCCATCTATATGATATATAATAATAATGATGATATTGAATGTCCATACATGGAGTGGATGTGCAGTGCATGTACATGTCTATATACAATATACACAGTGTGCCGGATTAATTTGTATGACAGTATATGTATATGCTTAAACAGGACAGTGCATTTAAACAGAAAACATATGAGCTGTAAGAAATATAATCTATAATGGATGTAAGTGGATATTTTGGTCGGTTACTGGAAATGCGTGAATCACACAGAAACTCTGTTCAGCATCCTCTGTCAGTTGTGCCCTGGTGAGTCTGTGACAGGTGCTATATTAAAATAAAGGTGAAGTTTGTGTACATAATAAATTACTAAATCTGTCCTTGGAAAATTATTTGTTTTAGTAGATATCTTGGCTACAGCAAGACTGAGCTACTGAGCAGTTTCGAGTTTATACAGTATGTGTGGTATTTATTAAATGTGGGAAATCCCACAATCTTTATAAAGCATTGACGTTAGCTCAAGTTGGCTGGCTGACTCAACGGGGACTAATCGAAAAATCGTTTCTGTTGCTAGGTTGTTACTACAGGTCGACCCGTGTGCTAGAAGAGTAAATTAGGAGTTTCATTAGGAGTTATACTGATGTGACTGACTGTTTCCAATTATTAGTCAGACCCCAAGTGTCACCAGGGAAACAGAGATAATACTGGCAAAAAGTTTTATATTTTGACAACAAATTGCCCCACATTTTGAGTCATTATTATTAGTTATGATATTATGAGGTTTTTATTTTATTTTGTCAGTAACCTTGTACTTGAAGGTGAGCTTTGACGTCATTACCAGCACAACAGTGATGTGGTCAGAAGCTGCTCTGTGGTCTGGTGGTACGAAAGCGGATACTTCTGTATCTCTTGCAAGACGGCAGCAGGTTGAACAGGCTATGACCGGGGTGAGCATTGTCTTTTAGTGTACAGCAGGTAGTTCCGACCAAACAGTCTGATTGGTCAGCTAGAGCAGCGTTTCCCAAACTTTTTTTTTCTGGGAATACATTTTTTAAAAATGACAAGTTATTGCAAAACAAGTCGCAGTAGGCCTTATCAATAAATCTTGGGAAGAATTACTTTTCTGCCATTTTCACATCACCTTATATTATCTTCACATGTGTTATTGAAAACAAATACATGTTAAGTAGGTATTTAGCCTGAATTAACAGGACTTTTTATTATTTAATTTTATCTCATCATCATCATCATAAATGAGACAAAATACAACAAGGCAGATTTGCAGAATTCCTTCCATAGTATTTTATTTATTTGGTGACACAAATAAAATCTCCTGTGATCCACCTGTGGGTCATGACACAGTCTCTGGGAATGACTGAGCTAGAGGATGAACTTTGCCGTCATTAATAGCATGCAGTGATGTTTCTACTTCACTACATTTCAGAAGTAGATATTGTAGTTTTTACTCCTCTATATTTATTTTGGATCTTAAGAAATATGATGCACTGTTCAAGAACAAATCACATCATATTAAGTTGTTAAAATTTGCTCCACCTTGACAGAGTAAAGTGGATCGGAATCAGAATCGCCTTTAAGCATGTGTACACATACAAGGAATTTGACTGGTTTGTTTTTCCATTGTTCTCAATATACTTGCACAGGAATAGACATATCAGTTAGGAACAAGGACAACAAAGCTGTATAAATAAAGGTATAGTGGACAGGACAGTTATGTACAAAAGAATAAAAAATAGCTCTATACATAAATAAATATATATATATACTTGTACAAGCACCAATAACCAACAGCATAAGTAAAAACTACAAGTCAAGTGTTTATAAACTGTAAACATTACAAATAATGCAAATGACAGATATTGAATGGATATACATGGAGGGAATGATTATGTGCAGTACAGCATGTATACATGTCAAGATACATTATACACAGTGTGCAGGATTTATATTGACAGTGACTGACAGTGCATGATAATGTGTGTATGTTAAAACAGGACTTTGCATTTAAACCCTAAATATATAATCTGTAAAAATATAATCTATAATAGAAGTAAGTGGATGTTTTGGTGTTTAAGTGTTCATCAGAGTGATGGTCTGTGACAAGAAACACTCTGACTAGTGCCATTTTACAAAACATTACTTTTGATACTTTTAGTACATTTTGCTTTGTAACAATTTGAATATAAGACTTTTACCTGTAATGGAGTATTTCAATGATGTGATACATAAGTAATAGATTTTAATACTTCTTCGGCTGCTTGTCTTCTGTATCTCACTCTTTTTCACTTCAGACACACATGCTCATACTAACTCTGTCTTCATTGCGTCTTGTGTTTTGCTGCTGTTTTCCTCTTTGCTGCAAATGATCGCATCTACAGCAGGCATCCTAGAGATTTTGTGTAGGAAGAAAGTATTTTGCGTGGGAAGAAATAGTTTTAAAAACAAAGGGTTTCAGTTCTCTGAAATGATTTCAAGTGTCCTTTAAAGCCTTTAAAATGTTAGAGGTGAGAGGCATGTTGCTCATTTCCAGTGGTCAAGTTTTCATTGTTTTTCAATTCAGTAATTTGGTGCTGACAAGTGTTTATTACACTGTTGTTTGTCCACTTACTGAGCTGATGGCTTTGACCTGCATGTACAAAATCTGGAATTGAGTGCTTTGAACCTAATTAAACACCGACATATTGTTAATTTTAGGTTTAAATTAACCTTGATGATGAGACTGTCTCCTACTTTCATTGAACATATTCTTCTGTTTGCCTCCATGCAGTCCACACACTGTGTCGCTGAATCCCTACTGATTAAATTCCACCATAAATGATTATACCTAATGAAATGCAAGCAATTAAAGTAAAAGCCTGATCAAATGGTGGCTGACGGTCAGTCAAATATGCTGACATGTAATTGAAAATGTCCCCTTTCTCTTGCTCTCCACTACTGCCCCTGTAATATGAATCCGTTTAAAAACAGATCAGGTTTCCGACGGCAACAGGGGAGTAGATGATACTTAATCAACTAATTGACACAACAAAGACCTTTTCGAATGTGTGTTCACTAACATCTGGCCCCTCTCATGTTTAATGCTAAATTATTCATCACGATGACTTTTTTGCATCCAAACTAGCGGTAACTTGCTTTAGCCACTGATCAGCATGTCAGGCAGCAAAGGTTAAAGGTCAAACTAAAGAAAAGTACAACCCCAATTCCAAAAAAGTTGGGATACTGTGTAAAAAATAAATAAGGACAGAATGCAATGATTTGCAAATCCTTTTCAGCTTATAGTCAATTGAATACAGACAAGATATTCAGTGTTCAAACTGATAGACTTTGTTGCTTTTTTGTAAATATGTTGTCCCAACATGTTTCAGGTCTGGACTGCAGGAAGGTCAGTCTAGTACCTGAAAACTTTTACTATGAAGCCACGCTGTTGTAACATGTGCAGGATGTGTTTTGGCATTGTCTTGCTGAAAAAAGCTGGGATGTCTCAGAAAAATATGTTGTCTGGATGGCATCATATGTTGCTCCAAAACCTGTATGTACCTTTCAGCATTAACGCTGCCTTCAAAGATGTGACAGTTACCCATGATGCCATAGGCACTAACACACCCCCATATCACCACAGATGCTGGCTTGTGAAGTTAGCGCTGGTAACAATCTGTATGGTCCTTTTCCTCAATCTGAAATGTTGACTCATCAGACCACAGCACACTTTTCCACTTTGTGTCAAAGCTCTCTGGGGCCCGAGCTCATCTGAGAGTGTTTTTTAATGCAGTGCCTCCTAAAGGTCACATGCATTCAATGTTGGTTTTTGGCCTTGCCTCTTACATGCAGAGATTTCTCCTAATATTTAGAATCTTTTAATGATATCATGGATTATAGATGATAAAACTTCTACATTTCTTGCAGTTTTGTGTTGAGAAATTTTGTTCTTCAACTGTTTGACTATTTGCCCAACTCAGTTTTTCACAAAGTGGTGAAACTCACCCCATCCATGCTTGTGAACGACTGAACTTTTCATAGATGCCCCTTTCATACACAATAATGATACTGTCACCAGTTGGCAATTAATCTGTTTTATCTTTTCAATGTTCAAAACAGGTGTTTTTTTGAGATTTCCACAAATTTCACAGTCTTTTTGTTGCTCTTGTCCGAACTTTTTTGGGACATGTCACAGGCTTCAAATTCAGAATGAGTGTATATTAACAAAAAACAATAAAGTTTATCAGTTTGAACATTAAATATCTTGTCTGTATACTATAGTCAACTGAATATAGGTCAAAAACCATTGAATTCTGTTTTTAATTATCTCAAGTATGATGTCCAAACTTTTTTAGAATCGTGGTTGTAAGATAAACTTTGTGACATTATCGCTGGTGTAAATCACAATTTCTCTTTGTGAATATGATAATAAACAAGCTGGCACCTTCTGACAAACTGTCTCATCGAACATGAAAAACATGGAGCCTCAGTTTCATTGATCAGCTATAGCATTAAATGTTATTACTCGTCAGGCTTTTTGGATCAAAGGCAATTATTCATAATTCACCTTTCCAAAATCCTGTGGTGTCGCTCTGCACTACAAAAGCAACAGAGAACACGGAATACAATTTAATGGATTACCATTTTTTCTTGTGCTTTATGACACAATGACACAATTACCTTGAAGCTTATTTTCGAGGCGGGAAAAAGAGGATTGGGTGACAGAAAAATAAGGCGGATAATATGCTCTCTTGTATTTAACTTTGACAAACTTACAGGCTCAAGGCGTAACCGTTTCCTAGTCCTTTCTGTCATGCTTCAGAGAGTGGGAAGGGCCCTGTATACTGTAGCTACAGGTCATTGTTGCCGTACAGATGAACTAAGTGACAATAATTGAGTTAAGAGGGGAAACAAATGATGTCATGAGTGCATGAAGTGGAAAGAGTCGACTGATTTATTTTCCAAAACAATACATGCCAGAGCAAATCAGTTTTATTGGGAGGTGCTGCGGTGTGTGTGTGTTGGGGGGGGGGGGGGGGGGGGGGGGGGGGGGGGGGGGTTCAAACTGTAGCTTTGGTTCACTGGGTTTCACCGCCGTGCCACAAGAGAGTGACTGTGCACACCACAGATTAACTGCTCCACAACAAGACAATAAGTCACTTTTATCTGCGATTAGTGGCAGAACAGAGCGCGAAAAGTCAGCAAGGGAACGGAGAAATATTCAGATATTTTACTTACAATAAGGGAAGGCAGCACTGTGACCACAGGTGTAGATTTCAAGGTGGATGGAGGGCCAGACCCCCCTCAATACTGAGAACTCATGCATTTGTCCCCTACAATAGACACATGAAAGCAGCAGAGGACCTTATTGCATTATAATTCATTAATTTTGAATCACCTGGCATCTGAAGTTTGTTTTCATTCCCACTATACACTGATGCAGAAAAGGCAGAAATTGGAGCATACAAACATACAAAGAAAAGACAGGAAATGAAGTGTTTGATACTTCATATATATATATATATATATATATATATATATATATATATATATATATA
>JAJHUR010032238.1:2299-38398 GCA_027495735.1 Lutjanus campechanus | reverse complement strand
TTAAAAAAAAAAAAAGAAATGTAAAAAAAAAAAAAAAAAAAAAAAGCCCACATATATGAAGAGGAGCAATTACGAGCATTAAAAGCTACAATTATCACAATAACTCATAACATTCATTAATTTTTTTAATTACCTGCATATTACACCACAAGCTATTTGCCCAGGAACTGAAAAGCCACCTGCTGCAGTGTAAAACTGCTACGCTATTGTTACATTTTAACAACTACACAGTTAAACAAGTTTACAGTTTAGCCACAGGCCACCTTCAGAGGTGGTGACACTACAAGGTCACATCTGAATCTAAAATCTTCACCGCAAGACTAAAAACAAGAGGATATAGAAAGAGCTTCAGCTGGTGTTTTACAAATGAGTCAAACATTAAGAAAACAAAGCATTACAGTGTAATATTCATGATTAATAACTGATTGTAGCTTCATACTCACACAGCCACAGGTCACCTCACTCTCCTCTGCACTGCGTGGTCAGAGTTGCTCACTCTGCAGGCCAACTTTCGTCTGGCAGTGTGTATGTGTGTGTAGGCTCCAGTATCCGAGTGTGCACGTGTGCAGGCCCTGGACCCCAATGTGTATATTTACGCGTGCATGCACATGTGTGGTGTGTATGTGCGCCAGAATGTGTAAAACAAACTTGAAAGCGCAACTGACGGCAGCGATGTAAAAACAGAGGGAAACGCCGCCGGCCAATGGGAGCGCAGAGTGTGTGCAGGGACCCCCCTTCATTCCTCTCCTCCCTCCGGCTCCCTCCGCTTCGCCCTCCCTCGCTCCCTCCAGCTCGTCACTGGGGCACTGGGGTGAATGGACAGCTATTCTTATTCTAATGCCTCTGTCACTCTGTGGGCCACTGGCTCAAAGAGGGGAATGGTCTCCAGGCTTTTGGAATGCACCACCCCTTTCTTCTGGACACTGGGGGAGAGCGGAGGGTGAGAGAGGCAGAGAGGAGGCCAGAGAGAGAGAGAGGGAGAGAGGTTAGAGATACTTAAAAGAGGAAGAGACATAAGAGAGGAGGATGGAAGAAGGAGGAAAAAAATACTGGAAAAAAGAAGGAGGAAAGAAGGAGGGAGAAGTGACACTGACAAGGACGAAGGGTAAACTAGGCCACCGATCTTCAGTGTAGTGCCACCACCGCCCACTCCACCACACCACCATATAACACCACTTAAAAGGTACTTAACAAAAGGAGCTGACCAACAGATGGAATCAGCACCTCTAAAGATCACCAACTATGAACATGTCATATCTTTGTTGAATTCGCACACAAACCAACTGTAGTTGACTAGTCTGAATTAAAATTTCCATTTAACTGAGAGAGAAATTAGTTGCCAAGAATATCACAAGTTGCCAGGCAACCAGTAGAGACCTACGGTAGTAATTTTTATACTGTATGTTCTGAGGCTCTTGAATTCAAGCGACAACCTCAAGGGTTGAAAAATGATGCCAACGGGGAAGTTCCTAAAACTGCAGTCCCTTGAATGGCCACGAGAAGCTGGCTCCAAAAGTGAGCCAATTCCCAAAGGCCTCCAAATTAAAATGCCCAGCTTTACAGCAGAAATTAACAGCAATTTACAGCCTGGTACAAAAAAACATTTTGGTTTCTACAACTTATTTCCCCCGTTTCTGGTTTCACAACGCACCTGTTTAAATTATATTAAAGCTTAAAGTTATGCATAACTGAGGATGTGCCCACTTTGAGTAACAGGTGGCTTAGTACTAGGGAGCTGCTTCATTTGGCCCACATCAGTTGCACCTACACTCCACTCTATCTACACCTCCAGTTTTTTGCATTAGATGGAAATTAAGCAAAGTCAGACATTGCAAAGATGGCAAAGGCCAGAGCCAGCACAATGAGCTTCACAATTGTGATTGCTCTTCAGAAACCTGTGGGTGACGTCATGGAGACTACGTCCCTGTGTTGCCAATCAAAGAACAGAAACGCCCTCAAGCATACCCTGCTTTCCTGTCTATTTTACTGTACACTGTATACTGTATGCTGTTCCTGCACTGCTGTGTGTGCAATGATGCAGCTAAGAAACGAAAGTGAGTCGACCCAATTGATGACTCAAATCACCGTTTTATTTTGGGGGGGATTTTCTGCTGTTGCATCCTTGTCACCTCCAGTTAAACCAAAATCACAATGGATGTGTCAAATCATCTGAGTTAAGGCATCGGACTGGAGCCATGGAGGTCAACTCTATTCACAAATTCAAAAGGTTGAAGCAACTGGTGCTATGACCACAAAAGAGAAAGAGTTGGGAGGTGCCTGTTTGTGCCTAAGCATGTAAGATATATGCATGTGTGAGTTATGTGCATGCATGTGTGTGATTCAGGCTAGACAGATAAAAAACTGCGTGTCAGGAGAGAACAAAGCAGCTTTCACATTCACAGCTCTCTGGTGATGTGACCTTTGACATCTGCTCAGAGAGAGACAGAGAGGCGCAAGGCGGAGCCTCGATGGCTCAATGCACAGGGTGCAGAAATCAATTATACAGAGGTTGTCTTAAACCTTCATTGGTTGGTATAAGTCACCTTTATTGTCTGATATACAAAGTACCATGTAAAAGTAATTTTGATCACTGCAAAATTAAATTAATAAGAGCAAAAGACAGTAATTTTGTTCTTATTAATTAAATTTTGATTTCTGAGACAACTGAGATATCTGCTAGGGTTGGACGATTATACCGCCCATGGACAATGGTCTGAATCGAATGCACTATGTTGGGGGAAGAATGAGAGGGGAGCAGCCTGTAGAACCAGACTCTTTTCACATAATGAATTAAGGATTTATTTCAACCACACCAAAGTTGGTGATTGTTGGATGAGTGGATAGATTAACAAAGGTTTTGGTGAGTTTGTTTTTCTGTCAAATTTGAATGAAGTATGTTTTACGATGAGTTAACAAGCTAATTAAGCTCATTAAGCTTAGCTTAGTAAAAGGGAGAGACTTTCAGTTTAATAAGGTAAATAGGTGTCAGTTGATCACCAAACGCTGATTGATGGGCTAACATTGGCAGGTGGGCTTGGAAGGTATCCAGGTATTATGGTGTACCAGGGTATTTAGAAATCTTGAAGCTATGATTTTCAATACCATCATTTTGAATAAAGTTATCTGAAACATAGAAGTTGCAACTGTTATAACTAATCTGAGATGACTTCTTCCAACTACAAAAGCAGTTTATTAGCCACATGATACATCTGTAAATCATCTCTGTTCAGCCAAATGATATGCTGGTATCCACGGCAATATGACTGCCATGGATACCAGTGTCATTTAGCAAAAACCTATGACTAAGACTTGTCTAAGAAGGCTAATTGCATATTAGACACAAAGCATTGTAAGCTATACACTGTCATGTATGCTATAATGACGTCTGGCAAGAGCTTTTACCGATTTTTTTTTTCCACATAAATACCGGCATCACATACCATATTTTCCACTGAAATGTCAGGAAGTTATGAAGGTATGAAAAAATACGTAGATACCTCCCAAGCCAAGTGGCTGGTTGGAAATTTTGAACATGACATCCAACCCCAATATCTGCTTGGTGAATCAATATAACACCTTCTCCAAAATCACTGCTATCACAATCCTAGAGAGAAAATTTTTTATTTTATTTTAATTTTTTAATTTTAATTTATTTCAAATAAACCAAAATGAAGTCTTCTTTCAAGTAAACCTGCATCCACACACAGTATATTCTGTAATCCTCCAATTTACAAGTAGCCAGGCATTAGTAAGTCCAATTGTACCTGTTAACCTAGACCTTGAGCAAGAAACTTTGAAGCAAGCAAACACACACACACACACACACACACACACACAACAAGATAAGAGGAAACCTGCAGAAAGTTCAGTGCCACCACTATAACTTCTGTGTAAGGGGGGAGACAAAGCCAAGAAATCTCGAGACACTAGTCCAAACAATCCCAGGCTCCCATATCCTTGAACTCAATAACACGATAAGCCCGACTCTCTGTGTGTCTGAGTTTATGTACACATCAAATGAAGGGCTGAGCTGCTGAACACACTGCCAAAGGCTGCAGCAGCTTGAGACGCTGTTGTTTAAGTATAGTAAAACAAGGCTGGACTGGTAATGGGATCAGCTCATTCAGATGAGCTCATGGAGGAAGTTTGCTTTCCTTATACGAACAGGCAGGTGACTCTATATTTAGAGCTGCTGCTACCTGCACCACTGTGAGTCATCCAGACTGGTGGTTCCCAACATTATCCCCACAGGCCTGTCAGACGAACTCCAGTACCCTTTCATTGACCCCGCCCATCACGTTCCAAATGTTTTTTATTTTTATTTATTTAACCTTTATTCAACCAGGCAAGTCATTAAGAACAAATTCTTATTTACGATGGCGGCCTGGGATTATTTGAAAAGATTTTAAAGGGACGGTTAACCCAGAAATCAAAACTACTTATTTTCCTGCTGGCCTGTAGTCCTGTTTATCCATCTAGATAGTTTTGGTGTGAGTTGCAGAGTTCTCTGCCTTCTGCCTTCTCTCCAATATAATGGAACTAAATGGCATTGAGCTTGTGTAGCTCAAAGGCTGAAAAAATACATTTGAAAGATTAAAAACTAGACTTGATTTGTTCAATTTATGAAAAAAAAAAAATGTAACAAATCAAGTGTGCATTCACATCTACCACCTTAGAAAACCAGAAGCTGGAAGTCGCAGTCATTTATCCATTACTTTTAGCTAACTACTCTGACCAATTATCAATTTCTTTTAGCCACCGTTCTCATATTTTAGCAATTAGTCTACTTTAACCAAACTACTTCCATTCATCCATTATTTATAGATAACTTTTTCATATTTTATCAATTACTTTTAGCTAACTACTTTCATCCATTTCTTTTCACTATTTCATCTTTTATATAGAACGTAAAGCTAACTACTGATTCATCCATTGGTTTTAGCTAACTTTTAAGTTTATTGATCTTTTATTGATTACTTCCAGACAATTTACCTATTATTTTTAGCTACTTTACTATTTCAAGTTTATTCATTATTTTAAGCTGTCTCTTTCCGCTTATCCATAACTTAAAGCCAACTATTTAAACTGATTAGTGCCAAACTTTTATCCATTCCATTATCCATTTATCCAATACTTTCAGCTAGCTGACTTACAGAAACTTCTCTATTTGCATACTTGCTAGTTTTCACACGCTTAATCACAGCATGCTGTGTTCAGGTGCTACAGCTGTCTCAAAAAATATATATTTTAATTAAATAGACCTTTTCCACAGCAGTTATTTTGAAATAATAGGGTAACCACAGGTGTTACCAACGATACTAATTAAGTTTCCGGAGTCAGGGTGCTGCCGCTAAGCACGTTGACTCACTGGAAAGGCTCTGCTACAATAAATGAACCTTAATTAGTATCATTGGTAACATCTATGTTTCTGCTACTTTTTCATATCAGTATGGCTGCTGCATGAAAAAGCTGCATAATAATGTATTTTTCCAGTACTTTCTGGTGAACAACTGCCTATAGTTGGGACTCACCGATCAAGACAACACAATGTCTAAAAAATTTAGACAAAAGAAAAAAATTGAGCAGCAATACAGCCATTCAGATTTCCTATGGAGAAAATGTGAGCTAGACACACATATACATAAATATAGTAAACAGAAATCTCGCTGTTATATGCAGCCTTGTCTCAGGATATGCTCAAATATGCAGTGTGCAGCAAGTAGCAGGTAAAGTGCACTTGAGTATCAAAGAAGACCAGGTGGCTGTTTAAAAGCTAACCTTTGATCTGATGACACAAAACCACCCACCGCAGCCATATTGTAGTAATAGCTACAGCAGAACAAATAACACAAAGAAAGAAGAACAGGATCTTAAAGTGATATCATAGACTTTTCAGCGCTGTCTCACTGGCTGCTAAAAAAAAAAAAGAACTCTACCTTTGGGTGATCTTGGACTGGTCCACAAATCTGAGCATACTGGTAAAATGTGCTCAACAGAGAAATGTGCTATTTGAATGTTGTTTGACAGGAACTCACAGCACTAACATCATTCCACAGCAGACACACTGACAAGGCTGCCTGCAGATGTGTCTGCAAACAGTTTTTGTTTATCGGCCTTGTGAGCACAAGCTTCGGGGTTAATCAGTCTGTCACTTTTCTTTACCATATAATGCACATCTCTCTACAGTGATGTTATTTTAGTGTTTTTTTTAATGCTTTGACTAGAGCAGAGGGGAACTGCATTTAAAATCTGTGCTTTCATACGAAGTGCAAAACTCAAAATTGCAGGATTTCAGAAAAATAATCAGTTAACACGAATAGTGTTCAAGTGACTATATTGCAAACACATCAACACAAGTTGACATGCTGGGAAATTTACCTTCTCACATGAGTTGCGAATATGCTTCTCTTCTATTCCCTGTCTATTTAAAAAATAATACACTGTTACTCAAAGGATAATTTCTTGATGTCTACACTCATCAGAATGACTCAGTTCTTCTGATACCCCAGAGGCATGACTGCACACTTGCAGTGCGTTGCAAAAAATGAGTCAAAGCAGTCATAAATTACACACCTTGAAGCTACAATGAATTTATCTCCCTAAATTAGACTGAGTGAAAATTGCACAGTCTTTAATTACATGGATCAAAGCACCATCTAGGCAAACAGTGACATACTTCTCAACACAGACATACAGTAAGCTTAAAATTCATAGCTTTGTTTGCCTTACAAAGAGCTATGAAAACAACACTCACAACTTGTACCAAAACTTTTCAGTGAAATATAAAGGATCTAATGATTATTAATGGGTTCTTCTTATGGATAAGAAAACTACAAGACAAGCAGGAGCAGATATCATCTAATATGATAAGCCCAAAATTAACAGTTAACTCTCTACCAATCAACAATTCATCCACCTTCCTGATTTGATAAAAACAGACCACCCAAACACAACATCTTCAAACAAGGAAACAGCTTCCTAATCTGCAACATACTGTGGAGCCAAAGGAAATCTCATAATACTGTGTGAAGATTTACTTCATTCGTCTGACAGTAAAATAAAGATTACCATCAAAGATCATTCTCAATCTCAGGTTTGCAGAGAGAGGGTTAAATCTCCTAGTGTGAAATGCACTGCAGTTTTTCACTGCCATTGACCAAGACCTCAAATAAAACACACCTAATACCACCTACTGCTGGGCGTACTGAGCCTTTGCTCCACACCACCTATGTACACACACACACACACACACACACAATGGAAAGTATGTATGTGTATTCCTGTTCATACAGATTTTTTCGTATATATTATGCCTTTTTATTCGACCCAACGATAATCTGAAATTAGTCATGTTGTTTAGTGTGTTAAGTGATTTATTACAGAAGTTTTACTATTTAATTGTTTTACTAAACTCAGAGGGACACGCCCAAGACGCTTACAAAAAGCTCATCTGAGGGCATGACCAGACAGTAGCCAGTGAGGAACTTTTAAGGTGGTTAAATTCTGTACAGACACACACCAACCAACACAATCACTACATTCATGTTTGGACTAGAAAGCCAGAGAATCAGCAGTTGTGGAGGTGAACAGGGTGACTCTGGGTTTGTGGCTCAGCAGTAAGTCCTGTGGAGAAGGTCAGTAAAGTGCAGATTAAACAGGCAGAGCTTTGATCTAGGCCACACTCCAGGGACATCATTTCTGACAGTCAAATTGTAGCGACAGTGCTTGATATTGATATTGATAAATTTTCCAAATGATCATCGTTAGCCCATCCATCTGTGATTGTCGATATCATCGTCCCCCCACCACCTTCTCCCGTCCTCTCCAGTCTCAGTGTGAGTGTCTAGCAATTACATGTTCTCACACTTATTTTCCATTTTAAACAGAGAAATACAACCGTTCACATTCTGAATTCAAGTTTCTCTCTTTTACCGAACTAAGACGACCTTACTTGGCTTGATAACTCCTTGGAAAACACACTTCATTTAAACTCACCCAAACCATGTTTGTTAGTCTGTTCACTCTTCCAACAATCACCAACTCTGATTTGGTCAAAATAAATCCCCACTTTACCGCATGAAAAGAGTATAAAAAGTCTGACTCTGCTGGTTGCTTATCTCTCACTCGCCACCCAGCTCAGCATACTCATGGTCAGCTGAGTGGATGTGTACTGTGCCGCTGGATGAGAGCACGGTGCAGAGCAGAGGCTGTCAATCTGCAGACTATTACATTAGCAAAATAAAATGACAAATATCGCCCTAAAAATCAGCCAAAAAAAGCAATCAGACAACAAGTGCGGGGTGGGTGAGGGGCTTTGACATTTGTTGGGTGCTCAGGGTAGAACTGGCCATCCTTTGCATTGAAAGGAGCCAACTGAGGTGGAGGAGCTGGAAAGCGTTGCTGGAGAGCAAGACATCATGCTCGGCCAGCTGCCACCACGATCCGACCCCATGGATGGATGGATGGATGGATGGACAACTATCAGAACACTGTTGTGTGTAAACTGTAGGAATATCATCCCAACCAAAACTTATTTCAATGAGCTAAATGTGAAGCTATTATGCTCTATGAATAGAATGGAAGTAATGTTGCCAACCTTGTTAAAATATGAGGGTACAATGTTCTTTTCATCAAAGTGTATCCTGTTACAGCTGTCAAACAAGGACATGAGGGTTGTGTCGGAGGTAGTAGTATTTTCTACATTGTGAACAATCTGCACTTGAAACTAAAGATGATGTGCCACTCAGTAATCTAAAAAGCAGATGGCCAATCAGTGCTAGGAGAAGTTTCCTGCTCATATAAAAGTTAGGCAGGATATTTGGCCAGGTTTTTCAGTAACATGTGTAAGGAAATTGCATTTCCTGTTACTAATGAGACAATCCGTTATGCAATTTGCATGCCATCAGCCATTTCCAGAGTAAATTTCCCCTCATACTTTACAATATTGTTCGGTCAATCAACAGAAAAATGTATTAGAATGACTGATTTTAGTCAATAATTTACACAAAAATGAGTTAAATTAGCTTGACAACGCCTCAGAGACCTAACTTTCAGACAAGAAGAAAGGAGCAAAAGAGACAGACAGGAAAAAGAGGCGTAGCAGTAATCAGCCCCTCTTGTCAGTGTGCCGCAAACAAGAGGTTGATTTATATCAAGGGACATGATTATCAGCGTCTGAGCCTAAAGAGGCCCTGACAGGGGCTCAGATATCAAAGACACAATGATAGAGCGTCTTTGGAGAGGCCTCCTGATCTATAGATTATCCGAGCACAGAGGCGCACACACACACGTCTGCGTTTACTCAGCTACTTAGCCCAAATCACCACTAAGGCTGAACAATTTATCTAATTGCAATTATTTTGACTGATATTGTAACTGCGATATGATTCACGATATTAGAAGGATTGATAAATTTTACATCTTTATTCTCATTTTTATTGAAATACATTAAAATGATTATGGTATGATTTTTGCAGAGATATGTACCAAACAAAGATGTTTTCTTAAGTCTGTAGGATATGATGTGTAGGTGGACATTACCTCAGCATGACAATTTTTAATTTACATTGGTAGTATAAATATTACACAATTTTAAAAATGCAACAGGTGGATTTTGATGAAATTTTGATTAGCCTAACTGTTAAACCCTAATCACCATTATAGACATTATAGTTAAATTAATTCTTCTAAAACAAAATCAAAGAACTGCCACAAAAACATGAGTTTCTCTATCATGCCAGCAGTTGAACAGTCACACCTGATATTTAAAAGACCATACCAGTGGTTTTATTCCGTAACACCTATGTGCTTTACTGCGAACTTACATTACTGACAACTAGTGCTGCAACTAAAAAATATTTTCATCATTGATCAATCTGCCGATTGTTTTCAAAATACCAAAGAAAAGCAGCAAATCCTTACATTTAAAAACCTGGAACCAGCAAATGTTTGACATTTTTGTTTGAAAAATGATTATTCAATAATCAAAATAGTTGCCGATTGATTTGCTTTCAATCCATTAATCAACTAATTGTTGAAGCTCTACTGGCAACACTGTCCCAATTCAACCAAGCTGGCACTGTCATTTTTAAAATGCATTTTCCCTACTTTCCAGGGACCCGCTGGTTTCCGTTCAATTCAGTACACTATCAAACTCACAGGGACTTGAATTTGGCAAAACATAACATCAGAATGATTCACATCAAATGCTGGTCAGAAACATGATGTGTTTCACAAAGTAGAGTCTGTCCACTCAGAACTTATTGTTGGTGGAAATGGGCCGATGCCGGTGCTGATATTAGGAAGTAACACTATTCAGATATCTGTACTGCATATACAGTATACACATGTAGGATATATAGGCTATAAAAGGATGGTGTAAGCAGATAGTTTGGCTTAAACATGCAAAACCACTGGTATGGTCCAAGAGAGTCTAACAGCAGTTCATGAAATCATCATAAAATTTCATCTAATAGATTCACGTACTTGAAAATTTATTTTTCTTTTTTGATCGTGACTCTAAGCACGACTTTCAAATATTGTCTAGGGCTGCATAATTTGGCTAAAAAAGTTATATTAAAATTATTTTGACTGAAATTGTGATTGCCATAAGTGATATGATGAGTGGAAATGATCAGTTTTGCATTATAATTTTCACGTTAACTTAAAAAAAAACTATTAAAATTGAGATAATGTGATATTTATTGAGGTCTGTACTTAACAAATGTTTTCTTTCTTTTGGAGAACAAGATTTTTAGGCCAGGTCATCTATGCAGCACTATAGTACCTCATTATAATGCTGTTTTTTCATATATTTTTCCAAAATTGTGATTTGGTTCTGGTTCTGTGATTTGGATATTGCATTTGGCCATAATGCAATTGCTATTAATTGTGCAGTCGCATTCTTGTCCACGGTTGGTCTCATTCCACAGTCAAGTTACTTACTTTACTTACTAAGGCCTTGGTATTAATTTTTGAACATGATGATGAGCGATTTCCAATTTGGTTACACTTTCAAAATGCAACTTGGTGAGAAACATTTCACAACAATCAACACTGACTATTGGTCTCACATGGGAACCTAATCCCCGCCCCTTGTGTTAAATGTTTGACCCACCCAAACCCCCTGACCTCCTTCCTACACAGACTTTGTCACTGTTTATCCTACATTCATCCTTATTTGTTTCAAAGTCATACTGTCATGGGGGAAAAAAACACATTTTGTGTCCATATACACAAATTTTGTGAGTGTACTACAACCTACCATGATACTGGACTGTACGGTCCTCTAAGAAAACATATCTTCAGTATATGTCACCACAGTTTATCATCAAAAACGATATATTGACCAATCTATAGTCAGTTGATTGAGAGGAAAAGCAGCTACCCCACTAACTCCCAGTTCTACCATTTGGGGCCTGAGCGACTCGTGGATCCTCTTAACCCTTCAGGTTAGAGTTGATCTCAGCAGTAGGGCGAGAGGCCAGGTCCTTGAGCTGATTAAAGCTAGACTAAGCCTACAAGGGCCATGGGAACACATACCTCCAAACACACACATCTAAATACCCTGACAAGCTGATGAAAAGAATAAATGGCAATATGACCTTCTGAATTCAAGGGAAAATAGCAAGAGTTCTCAAACTTTTCCTTACTGAATAGTGACTGTTTGCTTTTGCAGGAATGCCCCTCACCTACAGTATAAAGCACCAGTAAGAAGAACATGCCTCTTAAGGTTACAGTTAGATAGTTATTGGTACCTAGTGTGAACTCATGGGAATGAAACAACACACCAGCATGTCTGTCAATGATTCACCTGCAGCAAAAAAACATGTAATATCACTCGTACCATGAAAATTGTGAATCTGAGCTGTGCACTCCATTAATCTGCTGCTGGTTAATCTGGTAGGAATGTGTGCAACAGTGTCAGAAATCTGCCTTCCAGCTCTAAGTCACCCACTGGTGTCAGTGAGAGAGCAGGTCTACACACACACATGCTGAGGGTCAAGTTTTCAACTCTTTATGTCAATTCTAGCTCCTTCACCATGAGTCACAGACAACTTAAAGTGGCTCCACAGTAGGTTAGTTTTTTTTTGCCTGAAAGTGTGACTATTACTATTATGTAGTCCGTAATGATGTGACATGTGTTAGGGTCTGTGCCAAACACACACTTTTCTTTCATCTGGAGAACAAGATTTGTAGGCCAGGACATCCTTGCAGCACTACAATACCTCATTATAATGCTGTTTTCATAAACATTTTTCCTGATTAAAAAAATTGCAATTAGATTTGCTTTCTCCAATTTGGATACTGGAACTTGTGCGTATTGCAATTTTGATAATATTGCAGTTAATTATGCAGCCCTACTCCACTTTTTTCTTTCCCTTTTCCTTGATTTAGTCTAAAATGTGTCATTTACCAGTAGAAATACTCTTTGAATAATAACTTATATCTGATATGTTTTTTTTTTTTTCCACAATTACACTTAACAGTTCTTCTACAATTACATCTACTCCTTCTCCCCGATTGAAAAATTTATGAGCCCTTGAAAATGTCAATATTTTCATTTTAAAGGTTTAACAAATGGGTCATAATATCCAAATATTTCATTGTAAAGTCTATTCCCAAAGCACTGTAAGTTGCAAACTGCAGCACAATTAACAATGGATTAATAATTAATAATTCAAGATAATTCAAGATCCAAAACACACATTTTTTATTTATTTTTTCTCACTTTCAATTTTTATTTGGTTTCGCCTTTTTTCGTCAGTTTCCTCAGTCTACAAAAGATTCCACAAGACAAAACAATGTCTCATAAGGTGCAACTGCTGTCATTTCTAGACTATTGATCAAATTTTCATATATACATGTTTATGTAAATTCTCAATGGCGATTAATCAATTAATGATTAACATCCTTACTCCAAACCTGAGCTGCTGCAGTTTTTCATTTTTTGTCCATGTGTGTTTTATTGGCCTGTTTGCAATCACATACCCTTATTGGCTACAAAAATGCAGGTGAAAGGGTTGTATATTAATTCAATTTGGACTCAGTACTCAATTATGATTTTAAAAGTAGCTATGTACATTTTATAGTGCAATGCATACTTAAGTACGACTAAAAGTACAACTTGAAAATCTACTCATAAAAGTACAAGTATCCAAAAAGTACTTACTTACAGTGATTTGAGCATTTGTAATTAGTTACTTCCACCCCTGGATACAACCACTTAATTACTACTCTGTGCCTCGCTTTATTTTGACAAAAGTCTTGCAAAGGGGCAAAGGAAGTTGTGGAGTTCACTCCACAACGCGAGTTAAAAAGTGGCCCGCTGTGTAAAAATGACAGCAAGCTAACAGCCTCAAAGATAAATTAGCCTAGCATAAAAACAGCATAAAGTGCGCTGAAGTCTCTTAAGACTCATATTTCAAAGTTCCAGTAAGACTATTGCGGTAATACCATAGGGAATAGACGACAGCAGCCTCATGAAGTTCATATTAAAACTTAACAAGAGAGCAGCAGACACCTGTATGAATATTAGCCTGTGTTCATATTGTAACGGTACGTTAGCTAGTGATTTTGCGTCATTGTGTTTTCACTGAGGTGAGGTGTTGGAGGTAAATGTTAGCAAAGACGGAGGATAAGATGGGGAGCTCACCTGCTCGATAGCTGTCTGCGACTCCTCGCTCTCTCTCACACACACACACACACTCGCATACACAGTCACACACACAAACTTTCTCTCTTTCGCTTTCTCTCCCTCTCTCTCTCCCTCCCATGCACACACACACACCGACCCGTAGAGGCGGCAACACCTGAATGAGCTCGGGGTCCGGTCTGCAGCGGTACAGTAGAGGAGGGTTCAGCCCGGCCGGAGGAGGAGGAGGAGGGAGGAGGAGGTGGAGCCCAGAGTGTCACCGGCAGCTCACACTACTTTCCCGGGAAAAAAGGAGCAGGTAAGCTCCACCCAGAGGGCCAAGCCCACAGTGTTCAAGGTAAAAATGACTAACTCCCCGCGTCCTCAATGCTGAAAAGTGTTTAAGTTACTGTGGCCATTTTACTGTCAAGAAGTTTTAAATGGAGACTTTGTTCAAGCTAGTGACCTTGACTGTTCCTTGAAGGCTTGCAGGGAACCACATAAAAGCAATACTTTTTTCAAATACTATTGCATTTTACAGGATGAAATGCTCAATTAGATAGATGGGGGAAAGAAAAGCCAAAGTCAAACTTAACGTGCAGACAAACTTTAACATTCTTTATTTAATCTCACAATTTTCAATCATTTTTCACCTGGCAAAAAAACAGGGGGTTTCACTCAGAGATTAAAGCTTCACAATGAATATATAGAAGGAAAAGAAGAAGTGTTACTAACATTAAACTCTGTCAGAATTTTTCCTCTAAACACATTATAATATTAGAAAACAGTGGCTGAAAACGTTAAAATACTGAGAAATACTGAGAACCATGTAGTACTGAATTGTGGAGTTTTACCTTTAAACTGTTGCTCATGATTTGTGTGTTAAGGATTTTTTTTGACTCAACACTATAGTAGCCCCACGAGCTGACACGAACAACACCAAGGGGCACTCTCAGGGATTTTTGGCCCCATGAAAAGATATCAATCTGGGCCCCACCACCACAAGCCACATCAACATTGCGCCATTGCTGTACATATGATAATATATCCTCGAATACTATTTGTAATAACATCATAACAATATTTTCAGTTATTACCATTTTGTTTATTTAATTTTAACTTCAGGCACCACAAAAACATCCTCTAATTGTGTGTCACTACAACTAGATGTCAAGTAAATGACCATACTTCAGTTTGCATCAAGGTATTATTAAGGTATTATTCAAAAGTTGGCTGTCATTCAATGCTTCAAACTGTCCAGCATCCAAAACAAACTATAGGATGTTTTTGTTTCAAACAATAATCATTATATATGGAAAAATAATTTAATTGTTTCAATTCTTGTCACTGAAAAATACTGAACATTTTTTTTCTTTTCTCATAATAATAAATTATAATAAATAATAATAAATAAATCATAAATTACCACGGACCCCCTTCAGTTATGCCAGCCATGTCAGACATGTCATTGAACACAATACTGCTCACCTGGACCTGCATCTGTGGGACCTGGCACCAGGGGCACCAGGGACAACTGATTTAGCGTGAATAGTTTGCTTAAAGGTTTACCTGCATTGTGTTCATGTCTGCTGAAAGGGGAGTGAAATGTAAACACTCAGAATTTTCTGTGAAAACATTGCTGTAAGTAACTAATGTTAGGGTGGCAACATTTCACGATGGCCACAGCTGATTAATTTCCACCACTGACAGACTAAACCCACCTTACTTTTTGAAGAATTGGGTGTCATACTGTCGCCCTTTCTTCTCTCTCTTCTCTCTTTCTTTCCAACTTTGGAAGACAGATTTATCTCTAATATGAGACGTGATGCTTCTCCAGTCACCTCAAACCAAACCATGCTCCTCACTAGCAATTCATTGCTAGCAAACACCATGCACCTGGTTTGGAGGCAGGACCGAACCATTTCATGTAAATAGAGGGGGGTGCTGGGCAATAGAGGCTGTCTGTTTTTTGTTTTTTGTTTTTTCCAAAAAACAAGAAAATAAAAAGAAACCGTTAGTTTTAGTTGTGTATTATAAATTAAATATTCTACTAATATTTATGACTAGTTTTATTTTATTTTGAGGGTGATCAGTTGTGTTTTTCTGTTTATTTAGGGAAGTAGTTATGAGAGTATTTCCTTTATTGATATTATGTGAGTTGATTTTGTTTATTTAGCCGTGGTTTGCACACATCTACCATCTCCTCACTTAACACGTTTTAACCGTTTTTTTGACTGGCAGGAGCAGCTTGTATGTGATAAAACTTTAATTCTAAGCCATTTCTACTTTGATTCGGGCACCCAACTACACAGCAAGATGACATTTTCGCTTGGTTTGGCCCCTCTATTCTGAGGTGATCTGTGTTTGCCTCCAGCTAACACTGTCACATAATCATGACGTTGGTACTAAATGGGTCTGCAGTATACTATAAAAGGGGAAATAATGTTTTGCCCTGTCTTGCTTCATGGGAGGAAAGACAGTGGGATAGCTCATCACTGACAGGATTTGTACCATGGGAGTTATCAAGAGATGTTGACAATCTCCATCACCAAACTCATTATGTGGTGCCAGCCAAGTCAACTGATACATAGGCGATCCTCAGCCAGCAGCCACCAATTACGAGGACAGTCTCCTTCACAAAGGGTTGATGTATGTGTGTGTGTTCAGGTCTGGTGTGATCTTTGGGTTTGTGACCAATATAGTAAGGTGTTAATGAAAGTGATGATTCACAGAGAACATGTCTGAAGATGGACGTGGGATGGAAAGAGAGACACCTGCAGTAGTAAAGTGTTTACTCTGGTGTCAGGTTGTGAGAGGGAGAAAAAGAGAGACAGCAGGACAGGACAGAGGAGTTGCTGTAAAGCACTCTGTCGGGAGTCAGCGCAGGTTGTGCAAGGTGAAGCCCAGGAATGGCTGGAATCCATAATTATCAACTATTCTGCACAGCAGTATTATCCTGTAACTTGAAAGTAAACAGCAAGTTTAGAGACTGCACACATGCTGTAGGTTGTAGTCAAATATAGGTCTGAGTGCTGCATAAGCAAGCACCAAGGACAGTGAACAATTAGAAAAACACAAAGGTAAGCTGATTTCATTGTTAGGGAATTTAAATTTAGCCTAGCCAACTAGTCTAAAGGTAAGAATAACTCAATTTAACAATTTATTAATTGATAATGTTAAACACTGTCAGAAATAATTGTGTGTATTAAGAGCCATTTGACATGTTGTTCGCTCCAAATAAAGTCACAGTAAAGTCAGTTTAGTGTGCAGTGTCAGAATATGTCAACCAGGAATAGAAGAAAGGGCTCAAAAACTTTCAGAGATGACAAAGGTGAAACAGAGGCAACCAACAAATCAAACAGAAGAGACACAAAAATCAAAGTCCAGGAAATGTGATAATGCAGAAGAAAACACAGAGTGGAAAAACTAAAAGCAAAAAATCTACAAGAAAACACTAAAGTACTGACAAACCAATGGGGACAAATTACAGTAGCAGCTAAGGAGGTAAAGACACAGGATTAAATAGATTAGGGAGAGGGAGGATAACGAGACACTGGTGAGGGCAATCAAGAACAGGTGGAATTAATGAGTGATCAGAAAGAGCAGGAAAACAGACAAAGACAAGAAGTACAACAACAACAAAGACACACAACGGAAGACACACCAAAATAAAACTGACCATAAAAATGGCCACGAAAAACCCAAACCATCACATGCAGTGGTTTATGTTCATATTTCTACCTGATCAATAACCAAATCGTATTTTAAATGCAGCAGAAATGTGTGGCACTTTGCACCGTACGTTATGAATATCATTCGACAAAACACTTTCAGAACTTTTCAGTCTTGACAGAATCACAGCATCTGTGGGGAAACAACATTGTTTACTTGGAGCTGATGTTTGCTGCTGTGTTTTCATTTTCTAGTTCAAAATACAGCCAAACTGCGCTGTTGTTGTAGCATCTTAAAGGCGTTATGCACTGATAAAATATGAATAATTAGATTAACCGTCTAGTCAAGCTGCAACAATTAATCAGTTATTAATCGATTATTAGATTTATCCACAACTATTTTTCAGCATTTTCTGACATTTCAAAACAAATAACTGTTAAAGTGATACTCCACTTTGTTAGAATAAGCCACTCAGTATGTACTCACCACTATGCCGATGTGATGATGGGTGAAGATCTTCAGTTCACAAAACAATCCTGGAGTTTTAAGAGAAACAGGGTAGCAGCCTCATCCAGTACAATGGCAGTGAACGGTGACCACGGATAAAAATAGCACACAAAACAAACACAAAAATGTGAATATTTTCTGGTTTCTTGACTCATAGAAATAGACACATAACATTAAAAGAAACACAAAAAAGCACAGTCTCTGCACTGTTGCAAACCAGGGGTCGCCGACAGCGTCACACATTTGACCTCTGGATAGAAAATGTTATCACCTCATCGTTTTATCCTATTAGATGTTTCTGTGTAATTTGTCATAATTAGCCATTAATTACTGAGTTATGCAAAAAAAAAAGTGTTTGATGAGGTCACAGCGATCTTGACTTTTGACAACCAAAATCTAATCAGGTCATCCTTGAGTCCAAGTGGACATTTGAATGAAAAAAATCCCTCACGGCATTCTTGAGAATAAAAACCTAATGCTTGCAGCCACGGCCAGTGTGGGACCATTTAAAAAAATGTTTTTCAAGAATTCTAAATCACAGAGGACCTTCAGCATCCAGTCATGAATGTGCACCAAAAAAACCCAACAACAACTGACTGATCGGTATAGTAGTATTTGAGATTAGCTGCGGACAAGCTGCATGTTGATCACTCATGCACTCACTTACACACACACATACACACATGCCAATGATCGCATGATCCCCTCCAGGTCCACGCTTGATGGGGAAAATGACAAATGCCTGAACTGAGCTGTCGCTGCCATTTGGGTCCGTTCTCCACTGTCTCACGCTTACAGCAGTGACAGAAGCAGAGGCTGTAATTTGTTCAGAGACACTGTATACTCTCTGGACAGTAAAACATCTGGAGGAGGTGGTGTTTTACCTGATTGCCACACACACTCAGAAAGCGAAAATGAACCGTTGACAACCATGTTTACCCTCTTCTTTACATTCTACACGTGCTTTTGTGTAATTTTCTGTGTGTAGCATGTGTGTATGGGTGTGTTCTTATTTAAAGGGCCAGTTTTACTGTGCAAGTTATCCAACATTAGAATGAATGGAGACAGAAGTATCAGAAATATACCAAAGTTTTATTCTGTTGTGGAAAGTTAAAAAAAAAAATCAGTCCTGTATGGTGATTAAAAGTGTTTTTGTTAACTTGCCTCATTTGCTTTAATTCATTCCTGTCTGACAAACTCGCAGCTGGCTGAAATCCACAGACTGAGCTAATGTTTATGCATCAATATCACCTGCAGTGACTGATTCATACCATCTTGATTAGTGGGAATAACAACAGTGAGTTGAGAAGAATGTTAATCAGATTGGGGATATTAAAACTGAACCTCAACACTAGAAGTGCCAGAATTCCATAAGTGCTAGAATGTCCATAAGCATTTTGATCTTTGACTTCCAAACTCTAGTATCTCCCATGAAAAGTATCAGACAAATAATAACTATTTTAACATTAATAATAAATTTCCCAGAATCATCACAAAAATCATAGCCTACGAGAAAAGGCCGGAATCAAGTACAAAGATAAAAACCCAAAAAAGATGCTATTTTTGTTTTAAAATTTGAGAGCTTTAACAGAAAAATTCAGTGAGTTAAAGGTGCTGAGACAAGAAGGTTACAACTGGCCCCGGTCTCCCCTACTTTATGTTTAATGTTATTCTTGACATGCAGCAAAGGGCCACAGGGAGGAGTCAAACCCACAGCCGTTGCACAGGACTCACAGCCTCAGTGGATGAGCCAAACGCTCTATCAAATGAAACTACCACTTGTGAGTTTTATTGACAGAGAGAATGACAGTTGCTAAGCAACCAAGATGCACCTCCAAACAGTAATAATATAACAGAGGCAATTTCCATGTGGTCAATATGACAGTCTATGGCTAAAATAGGTCAAAATAATCACATTTGCTTTGCCTTTTGTGTAATTCATATATAAAAACATTTGAAATGATTCAGTATTGCATTTTTTAATACAACAAATTGTACATGAAACAAAATGACCACCTTGGTCATTCTTGTGTTTATAGCCTGTTAATCCAGTAGTAAAATATGTGATGCAAATGCACTCACATACATATAAAACAATACATAAACACCTCATTCTTGCAGCAATATTAAATTCAGCATTTACATTGGATTTATATTCTATTTGTTGATTTAGCTAATGTCTGAAACGCCCACGTTATGACCTGCAGGTCAAATTGAAGGTCTCCCAGAGTCAAACCACAGCGTTACTGTTCTCCACTGAACACAAACATGCCTTTTGCATTCGCACATAATGATCAGTGTCTGCCCTCTAGTGAGAAAACAGCTTTACCCCCTGATGCCTCTGTGTGGAGGCCGCAGCTGAATTTCACAACCAGCTTATGTTGCATCAGCTCAGCTTTAACATTTAAGAATAAATAAATTAATATACACACAAAGTATAATTTAACAGTGGAGCAATGAGGCTGTTGTGGTTGGGTTGTAAACATTGACTGTAGTATATTAATCTCCAGCAGTCAGGCTTTAATTTCTAACTCGTACCAAAAAGAAATCGGGTGGCTTTACCTCTTCTCTTAAAACATTTTTTAAAAAGTTCAATATAGACTTCTATACAATCAGACTAATTTTTGCAGCCAGCGGAGTCACCCCCTTCTGGCTAATAGAAAGAATACAGGCACTTTAGCATTGGCTTCACTTTTAAGATCCAGAAGCTACGTCAACTTCTTTTATACAGTCTATGGTGCTAACATAATGAGATAAGTGTTACGGGTTAGGATCATTTTAGCCGTAGGAGTGCTGGTAGTTTCGGGTAGCATTTTTCACAAAAAGCCGAGGAACTCTATCGACTGACCTCCGTATTGTTCCCCACTGAATCAGTGAATCAGATGGTGGTGAAAATCACTACCCCAGGAACCTAAACAACACTCAGCATTGGATTCTGTTTACCTTACACCATATGGACCCAAGTTACATATTTGTACTGTGCAAAAATGTAAATGCTATCCCACTGTGTATGCAATTTGGGATATAGGAGAACTACAACACAGAACAGCCTGCAGGCATGAATCAGGACTGAGAATTAACTTTTTTTTAGAAATATATGTACGCACTTGTTTTTACGTGTTATTTTATTTGATTAAATAAGACACTCAACAAACCAGCTCATCTGCTTCATAGTGACCGTGTGGGTGTGTTTTGATCAGAATTTTTGAATTTAGCCTAATAACACCAGCAAACAAGCACAGAACAGTCGTCAGGTTCAGACTGAAATCTTGCTGAATCCTGATTTGTGCTCAGTGTGCAACGTCACCTCTTTCCAACCGTCACACTCACTTCCAAACAAAAATTTCTCATTTGCAATCTTATTTTGAGATATTAAGTCATTACATAATTATTTTCTGCTCTCATAGATGAGGCTTCACATGTGAGGCTTTCTCGTATCTTCCATGAGGATTGTGGGTAACTAGGCAGCAGCAGAACACTTTCTCCCTTTAATCTCTTATATATTCTTCTGTCTCATCTGTCTTTCGTCTATATTTATGCATACTTGAATCAGTATGTTTTGTGGAGACAGCACACACAAGATACATGTACTGAATTACTTGTTTGAAAATGTACTGACAAGAATACAAGAACATTGAGTCTGTGATGTTTCAAAGACACCAACAATTTCTCAAAGCAAAAAAAAAGAGCAAGGTACAAGTGATGTTCAGTTTACAGAAATATATGACTGAGCAAAGAATGGTGCACTAGACCTCTTCAGCAGAGGCCGCACTGGATAAAGATAACTGTGAGAACATTCAGTTTGAGCTTGATACTAACAAATTCATCGGAAAATTAAAAGACCATGACTCATGGTGTGACAACTTTGTAAAGAAAAGAGCATTTTTACTCTTCAATTATGCTGGAAAAATATATTTTAAACGATCAAACTCTTAGCTTGTAATGTTCCAGCCTCCTAGTGATTACATTTTTTTTAATTAAACTATTAATAAATTTATGTGAGAGGACTTTAATTTTGTCAGACACGCAAAATCATTTATAACACAAAGAGCACACATTAGGTGTACCATTGAATTCATTTGACGACGTAAACTCAATTTATAAATCCTTATGAACACATATATAACAAAAGAAACTTCTCTATGACGGAGTTGACAGCCAATTAACGGACTTGGCATCACATACAGGGGCGTGTCCAGACCTTTTTGACTTGGTGGCCCAAGTGGGGCCCTGACTTATTTTTATTTGGTTATTTATTTATGTTTAATTAAATTGAAGAAAAAGTAGTAAATTCAAAAACATTATTTGATTATTTAAGGGAACTAAGAGTTACGTCACCTCCGTCACCTCCGTTAGATTCATTTCACAGTATCGTCATAGTGAGCAGTCATTTTATTTGACAAAAATACACATTTTTAAACCATAATTCTTGTTTAGCTGTGATTTAGAAGGGCTGCAGAGTTGACATGTTATAGCTGAGACACACCTGATAAATATTATTTAATTAATTTATCAAAAAATTATAGTTTACCAGTGCTTGAGCAGTATTCCCGCCTTTTTTTTTTTTTAAACCAGGAAGTGAGACAGGGGTCCTTATAATGTATAGCTAACTCCTTTTATGCCTGATTAAATCATGTTTTTGTAAAAATCTGATGGAGCTGACAGAAACCTTGGACACAGCTTCAATGGGCCAACATTTAGGTTTGTTAGTTTTAGATTTTAAAGGCTTTTAACAACTTTTTTAATTGTTTGAAGTTATGAATCCTTGTCAGGGACAAGAGTGTTTTCTGGCACTGAGTAATCAAAGAAAGTGGAATAAGTGTGTTAGTAGTGATAAAAACAAGTTTTCTGTAGGACATGATTTGTCCCAATTCTGAAGAATGGATGTTTTATTCTAAATATAGCAACATTTGTGATTCAAAAAGTAAAGTTCCAGTTTTTAAAAAATCATGACTACACTGCTGTGTTACTGTAGAGATGATAATTTTCCTTATTTATCCTCAAAGGACTTTAAGTGGTCACAGAGTGTCGCTGACAGCCCCTCCCAGCACAACCGATTTCAAATGGTGCTAGAAAAGTCCCGTCCACTCTGAACACCAAAGGAAATCAGTGACGCTGTGAGGGAACAATGTCCACAGCAGCACATGAGCGTGAAGAGCTTCTGTTCTGAGCTTTTGTAATTGTTCACCTGGGGGATTCAGATTTTTCTCAAAGTTTTTTCACTGACATGTGCTTCACACTTTGAGACAACATTCCTTCTGTCCACTTGTTGACCTGCAGGTGTAACGCACACACGTTCTTTTCTTTCCTGCCTTCTCCCCATATCATGTTCCTCCTCCAGAGTGTTCAATTGTTGGAGGATCACAACAAGGTCACGTGAGCAAAGAGACGACGCTACAGGAGATAAGGTTAGCATGCATGAATGAACCAGAGATCTCTCCATACAAAATAAGAGATATGAGGAGGTTTTCCAACAATAATGACATGAGAGGCAGATACGGGAGCTCGGCTAGAGCCTGTCTCACAATTGTTTGTGCCGTCCCTGTAGTGCTGTTTATTCATTTAGATTGTCCTGGTGTGAGCGGCAGAGTTTTATGGGACATCGGATGTACAGATGTCTGCCTTCTCTGGAAAATAACAGAACTAGACGACACTCGGCTTGTGGTGCTCAAAGCGTGATAATCCACCTTGGGAGCAGATCCCAGGGAGGATGGAGGGGACATGTCCACCCCAATTTCTTAAAGACATGTATTAAAAAAACACCTGTTTTTAGAATGGGCAGTCTGTCAAACTTAAAACACCACCAGCACATAGATTGAACTGACTGAACTTCTAATAATGAAATTTGTAAACAGCATAAAATAATGTAGGAAGTGGGGCTAAAACTGACCGGTTTTCTGTTTGTCTCTCGGGTCATAGTGACAGTTCACGTAGTAAGTGCTAACTGCAATCAAAATAGAAACAGGGTCATGTTAGCTGTAGGAGTATTGTTAGTTTCAGGTAGCTTTTTTTTTTCTTTTTTTTTTATGCAAAAAAAACCAAGAACCTACTGACTTCCATATTGTTCCCCGGGAGTGAATCAGATAGTTAAGATCACTGCCCCAGGAACCTAAACAACACTCAGCATTGGATAATGTTTACCTAAAACAGACCTGAGTTACATATTTGCACTGTGCAAAATGTAAATGTTATCCCACTGTGAATACAATTTTAGATATAAGAGAACTACAGCACGGCCTGCAGACATGACTCAGGACTGAGAATTACATTTTTTTGTTTTTTTAGAAATATATGTACGCACTTGTTTTTCCACGTTATTTTATTCAATTACACAAGACACTCAACAAACCAGCTCATCTGCTTCATAGTGACCGTGTGGGTGTGTTTTGATCAGAATTTTTGAATTTAGCCTAATAACACAAGCAAACAAGCACAGAACTGTCGTCAGGTTCAGACTGAAATCTTGCTGAATTCTGATTTGTGCTCAGTGTGCAACGTCACCTCTTTCCAACCAGCATACTCACTTCCAAACAGTTAGAAGAGCACAGCTAAAAATACACAAATCTCTCATACATCATTATTCTCTGCTCTCATAGATGAGGCTTCACATGTGAGGCTTTCTCGTATCTTCCATTGTGGGTAACTAGCTTAACACTTTCTCCCTTTAATCTCTTATATATATTCTTCTGTCTCATCTGTCTTTCATCTATATGCATACTTGAATCAGTATGTTGTGTGGAGACAGCACACACAAGATACACGTACTGAATGATACTTGTTTGAAAATGTACTGACTAGAATACAAGAACACTGAGTCTGTGATGTTTCAAAGACACCAACAATTTCTCAAAGCAAAATTAGAAGAATGGTAGAAGTGATTTTCAATTAGCAGAAATGTTAAAATGCATTAGACCTCTTAAGCAGAGGCTGCACTGAATAAAAATAACTGTGAGAACATTCAGTTCACGGTTGGAATCCATCAGAAAATTAAAAGACCATAAAACATGGTGTAAACGACTTGGCGTCAGGGAGCACTACAGCATTGTACTCAAGTAAGTAAAGAAATTATTCTAAGTGATAGTTAAGCTCTAAACATACATGTGTGAAAATATACAGTAGGTCGGCTCAAATGGACAAACCAACAATAAATTAAATTTCAGAACTGACGTTTCCTCCAGAGTGTAGCCTTACTAGATTTAAAGAAGAGGATTTTTACTCTCATGCTGGAAAAATATACTTTAAAAGATCAAACTCTTAGCTGTCAAACCTTGTAATGGGCCTATCCTAATCCTATTATATTGAAGAGAAGGCGGCATAAATTTTGACTTCAATGACAATAATCAATCTAGTACAATACTTGATACCAAAACAGTACTTCAGACTGAAACGATAATTTGAGAGAGAGAAGAAATTACATTTACAATCAAATCTGAACTATTTCTTTTTAATTTCATATGCACAAGGGCAAATTGCTAATGTATTTATTCAGTCAAATGTTATTATGTTATTATTATGTTATGTTATTATATTATTATGCATTAAAGACCTGTCCTGCACAATGCCTGTGTATTAATCTATGAATAGTTCCAAACCTACAACCAATGGGACATTTTCAATATTACTCCAGCAGCCCAGTCACTTTATTTATTTTTTATTTCTTACTCAATGGCATTATGTTCATTATGGTCACTGTTATGTTCTCTAAATTTACAGTGGGAGTCAGTGTGCCTTTTTTTTTTACTGGCCGTTCTGTCTGACCCTACAGAGCCACTGTACTTTAGAAGTGACATGTAGCTAGTGCTAGTAGCACTATGCTCTCTAGCTATTAAATGTTTTTAAAAGCACCAAAATGAGACATCTAAATAACTCAATATAGTGTTGCAGGCAATGCTGTATTAAGTGCCAGTGGAAAGCAAAAAAAAAATTATAATTTTTTAAAAATCTAGTGTGTGAGGCGAAAAATTTGTTTCGTTTTCTGTATGAACACACCAGTATAGACTCATACCAAGTACAGAACTTTGAGAAATTCTAATACTGGACCAGTTTAATTCAAAAGTATCAAAAAGAAAATGCCAACATTTTTGGTTTTAAGCAATGCTCCTCTAAAGCTTATTTCTCCAAATCTCAGCAACTTACGATCTAGCCACATGAGAAATTGATCAGGCTGCCGTGGACCAGACACAAATGATCTTAAGTGTTCTATACAGGGTACTTCTACTGTTGCTCACTCTTTCAGAATTGCCCTGTTGAATTGTGGGCTATTATTTTGTTAACTTGAGGTTTTACAGTGTACCACACAGGCTGCATGCAGGTTGCAATGACAGTAGCAGCAAAAGTAGAAGAAGAAGAACACAAACAACACGGATGTGCAGCATTGAGTGTGTAAGGTTACAGTTTAATATAGAAGATACAGTTCATTATCATTACCAATGAACATAATACTCACCCCTTTCAAAATAAAGGTTTAATAACGGTTTAATGGTAAGCAAAATGCTATTGACTGCATTTGCTAGATTTCTAATTTTCGATATTTCCATAATGGCCTCGTGGGCCACACGAAACCTTTGATTTTGCCCAGGTTGGATCTAGATGGATAAACTCCAGGTAAGGCAAACACTCATAGGTAATTATGTAGTTTTGATCTAGTGGTGAAGAGAGCACTCTGAATAGGCCTTTTAGGCTTTCTTCCTCTCCTGTATTGTTATTACTGTCTTTTCTATTGTAAGTTTATTTTGTGTTTTTGTATTGTGCAAAAGAAAAAAAATATACATGTATAATTCTTAACCAGGCAACGTTGGTAGAGTGGGATAGCTGACCTTGGCGAAAAAGCTTTCATTTTAATAAAAGATAATGCTTACACTAACACAAACAGAACACAGAAGTGGGGTTGATAATTATTGTTTGAGACAGCATGGACTCACCATGTGCAGCAAGCTGTAGTGAATCAAGGCAGTGAAATCTGATGTCCGCTGTTGATCCTTGTATTTAATCTTAAAGTCTTTATCAACTAAATTAAATACTAAGCGAAGACAAGTGAAAGGACACAAAGAGAGAGAGAGCATGAAGGAAAAGGATCTGCAAATGAAAGAGTTTGTGGAAGGAAAATAATGATCAAAGGTCTGACAAGAGGAGGATGAACCAGAGAGAGGAAGTAGAGGATGACAAACAGAAATACAGCACAGATGGAACAAAAGCAGATGAATGGAGAGACAGTCAGACAGGATGGACAAAATGAAACAGAATTACAGCAAGCAAAGAAATCCATGTGGTCCTGGGCCATGTGTCTGTCTGGCCGTCTCAGACGCAGTGTAGGGCGCTGTCTCCTGTACCCCTTTCCCTTGCCCTGACGCTCATCCCAACCCCTCCCTTATGACCCCCCCCACTACACTCAACCTAAAACCCCTGCCCCCTCCTCTCCCCATACACTGTCCTCTTTTCGCTCCAATGCTATGTGTGCACGTATATACTGTACAGTATGTGTGTTTGACCCCCCTCCTCCCCCCCGCGTGGCCTTAATTGCATCACAATGAGAGTTGTTCTGGGACCACGAGGATAAGAAAATGTTAAGACAGACAAGTAACGACAACTTTAGAGGATATTAACACAAAGTCAGACTCTTTCAGGTCATCTTTTACTGGTCCAAGCAAAATGATTTGACATGCCAAATTGCAGTGCATAAAATTGCATAACCACTTATTGATTAAAAACACAAATATTTACAATAATTGCAAATTATTGGTGAAAATAAAATCATTAAAGTTGGTTATACAAACATGAAAAAAAAAGCAGTGGTAAATAATGATGCAAAATACATTCAACAAAAACATAAATGCAACACTTTTGTTCTCGCTCCAATTTTCCAGGAGGTTGAAGTATAAGATTTTTTCCACACAAAAGGTTTTAGGTTACAAATCACTCAATTTCTCATAAAAAAAATTTGTTAAAGTCTCAAGGGGTCAGCTGAGAAGATTACATTGATATGGCTCTCCTTGTTGAGTCTCGGATTGCTGTACAGTTAATTGCTCAACAGTTCTGTCCCATTTTAGATGTTTTAATTTTCATGGTCCTCAAGCTGAAAGTTAATGCTGACACTCTGTCACTCAGTGACTACGATCTACTGCGACGTCAAATGTTAGGTGTAGCAAAGTAATGTGTTATTGTAATTCCACTACTTTTGGCAGTAACTAGATATGTAACAAATGACTTTTTAAAATAACACAGTATAGTTACTGAAATTTAAATGGGCTCCTTACTCGTCTTCAGACTTGTGAAAATAGTGGACAAACCATAGACTGTATATAGAAGTGGACGGAGCCTTCGTGACGTCACCCATTGGTTTCTGAACACCCGTTTTGAAGCCTCGAGTTTCAGATTTGGCCAGCGCCATTTTCACAGTTTTGAAACCGGAGGTGAATATGATTGGTTGAGATGGTGGAGTAGGGCGGGACCACAGACGGTATAGTCAATGGGAGCGAGTGAGTGGCACTACCATAGGGCACTACGCCTGTCAATCACGAAACTACGCCCCTAACTATACAGAACTTTAAGCCTTAATATAAAATCAACGAATGACTTATATGAAAATTCAAGTCTGGTTCAGTGAACATGGTGGGGGATATTAGCTATTAAGCCCAAAATCGTTTTTTGACACAGGCTATAAATATGTTAATTTCAGCTGTTAAGTTGGGCATTTTAGAACGGGGGTCAATGGGACCGGGCTTCTTTTTGCAGCCAGCTCGCTCGCCCCCTGCTGGATTTCGGTGAGAATACAGCGTTACTGCACTTCCGCATTGGCTTCATTTTTCAGAGCCGGAAGCTCCGTCCACTTCTATATACAGTCTATGGGACAAACAGACGCAACCTATTTCCTTGGATTTTACAATTTATGATCTAAGATCACCTGACCGTACAGTGGTGCAAGGCAGTTCAGGCAATTCTTGCTTAATTTCATAAAAGTGTTTGTAATGTTTCTCACATAGTCTGTTCATCGTTTATCAACTATGACAGCAACACTTAGTGAACATCTTTGTCTCTTATATTTTGCTGTCTACCCCACAGGAAATGAAAATGTAACTTACAGATAGGAATGCTACTCATTGCTGCCCTCTGGTGGTCAGGGGTATTATTAACTAAAATCATTGATGACAATGAGTACAACAATGGATAAAAGATGGCAGTTGTCAGTAATATAATATAATGTAACTACACTAAAATAATAAAGCTATGATAAGAGAATTAAAGCAGACATTTAAAACTATTGCAGTTACTTTCTCTGGTAACTACATTTTATATGCAGTAATTCATAAAGAACTACTACTTTTGAAGAAGTATCTAGTAACTGTAACTATTTACTAAATTACAGTAACTTTCCTAACACTTGTGATGTCACGTGCATACTATTGATATGAAGCAGTAGGATTAACACAGGTGATTTCAGTGATACTAATTAAGGTCGCTGCTGTGACAAAGATCCACTGGTGACCTCCTCCACCAGGTTCATTTATTTGACCTTGTTTGTAGTGTTTTTGCCCTCGCTGGTGGAAGGAGCAGAGCTTGTTCGTTGCTAAGTCTACTTGATGCCTGCCACCATGTGGATCCACCAGTTGGCCTGCACGGTCCAGCCCAGCTGCTCACACACGGAGATCTGCTGGAGGAAATGCTCCTTGGCCTCTGCCTCGCCCTGTTCCTCCTGGAGCGCCTCCCGCAGGTAGCGCATGTCCTCTGCGGCGCTCAGCTCCGGGATGCCCGTCAGAAGCATGAGGGAGAAGAGAGTGATCAGCAGACGAGAGTGCGAGCGCAGGGAGAGGTACGCTTGGGTGCAAGTGTCCTGATGTAGGCAGGTGGGACAAACAAGAGACAGAATGGAGGACAAGGACAAAATAAAAGAAGTAAGGATAAAAGATAATAGGTTATAATAAATAACGGGCCCTATTTAGATGATCTATAGCGCATGGTCTAAAGTGCACTCAGAAATCAGTACAACACATGGTAAAGAACTCGTCCGGAAAGCTTGTGCTGCTTGACATCATTTAAGAGATGATTTAATGATCAAAGAGGCTGCTTCCAGGCATTTTAAACATTTCTATGCGCACAGTAATGTCACTGCTCCGAATATTGTTAATATTTAAGCAGCAAAACTAGAAATTGTAGTTATGAACTTGACAGGACAGAGGAAACTCTCCAGTGGAAACAGATGAAATATGTTTGTAGACTGATGGAAGTCAAAAAGACCCCACTGTGTAAACTCTGACTGTGTGTGAGACCTTCTGAATGTGCAGAAGATCCGATTTTGTTGGATTTAAACAATAAAGTTACAGCTGCTGTGTCTAGTGCGTAAATGCGCACAGTGCTTCTCTTAATGCTTCATCCTGTTTTACTGCAACCCACCTGCTACTAATCAGAACATTAATTTTTATGACTCTACTACAGCGTTCTAGAAGCACAATGTGTGTGCGTTGTGAACTCATGTATGCATGTGAATCTCACTATCCGAATAATGCATCCTACGAAGAGCAGGAAAATGTTGCCTCGAGATAGCAATGTGCCAACAATGTGCGTGACCGCACCTCATATTTAGACCAACACACTGATGGGCGCACAGATGGGCACAAGTACATTTTCTGCACATATAGTTGTTCATTCACTTACACAAACTCATAATCATTCATCCTATACACCATGCTGTATGGAAAGAACAGTAAGAGAACATAGTACAGAGGTCAGAAGTCTGCTCTGTTGCACCTGCAATCACACCCCATAGAATTGTCACTTGGCCCTGGATTTTATTGCAGCCAGGGGAGGTGTTAAACCTCTGGAGACAAGATTTCCAGGAGGTGTTACTCTTTAATGGAGACACATTTTGTATTGTTTTTGTACAGTTTCCCCTTATGTTTCTTAAAGGATCAGACTTATTGCCAACAAATGCAATGAAAAGAGCAAAACAAACATTGACTTGATCCTGCGAACCAATGTTGTCTGTGTATGCAAAGCCTGACATGTCTCTGTTGTTGTCCAAAAATGATTAAAATACATTAATGAACCTAACAGTAACTGCTTTTAAAGTCTCAAATTTATGTCCTCAGTAGAAACCAATGAGCTTTAAGTATCGACACGCTATTGTTAATTTTAATCTTTTAATTGGATTTTTTGGCAATAAGTAAAGTACAAATCAACTCCAGCCTCGTCCTTTATGTGAAAATATCAGTATCATTACCATTTACACACAAACAGACGCAATGACACATAATCAGGTCTTCTTACCCTGAACCGCTGAAAGTAGAGGCTGTTGCGCCCTTTGACCCTGCCCATGACATACAGGAAGTCAGGCGTGAGGACGAATGGTACACGCTCCCTGTTCACGCCAAGGAAGCGCTTCGTGTTGCCCAGGATGTGACCGAAGTCGATGTGAAACAGGTTCCCTGAGAGGAGCAGAGGGTGCGTTTATTTCTACACAACTGCATACCGGCTTACTCAACTAAGTTCTATTAAAGGGATAGTTTAGATTTCTTTTTTTTTGAATATGTGAACAAGAATTTGTGGTACATACCTTGGTCTGTGATCATGATGTTGTCATTGTGTCGATCTCCTATTCCCAGTACATAGGTGGCCACGCAGTAGCCAGCACAGGACTTCACAAAGCTCTCCACAGTCCTGTAGTGCTGCGGTCAAAGATCACAGCAGTCCAACCACATAATTATCTTACTGCTCTAATGGAGCTGATAATAATAACAGTTAAATGCTGTTCCTGTATAACACTTAACATAATAAATGCCTTTGGAATAAAGAACAAGCTGTCAAAGATAAATGAAGGACATTTTTTTCACTGTATGAGCACAGTCAAAAATAGAGCTGAACAGTTTTTCAGTGTTTCAGTGCTGCCCTGTGAGCAGCTACGTGGCGGACGGTAAGGGGCAAAAAAACTAGACAGGGCACCAGGTGGAGGATGGTGGTGCACCAGTGCAATGAAAATCGTTATGCATTTCAATTCCTGGCTCCTGATACAACAAGTATACAACCCTGAAATAAGAAACACACTGGGAACTATTTAACTGTTTATGGGTGTGTAGGGGCCAAACAATTTTTTTAGTATGTGGGGCTCTTCATCACCACTAGAAGGGCACTTCAGAGGGCACTTTACAACATTTTGTTCTCTTGAAGGGCATCCTAGCGGATATTTTAGTATGTTTTGTCCACAGGAAGGGCACCCAAGAACAGGCCACAGACCCATGATGTGACCCAGTATGTATCTGCACTGCGCCTCTTAAATAGCGAGGCTTTTTCATTTGTAATTTAATATTGCATGTTGTATGAAATCTGCTTTTGAATCGTTCCCTGTGTTTTCCGTATTACTCACAATTTCCTGCAGTGGACATTTGGACTTGAGCCACTCGAACAGAGCATCGTTTCTGAAGGCTCCATTCGTTCCTCCGTGGTTCCTCTGGACTGCAGCGATGGTCGCCGCATTCCTCACAATCTCAATCATACCTGTTGAGGAGCAATTTGATGGAATTCAGTAGTTTATATAGTTATTTTTTTATGTTGCTTATATAGGAAATCTCGGTTGTATCCTCTGTGCTAGAAGTGATGCATGTTTTTTTCTGGGATTTTTTTTTTTTGGGGGGGGGTTGCATGGAGGCCCTGAGAGACAAGTATTGTTTTCTCTGATAAAAACAGGTGAAGAAAGGTTTTGCCATGATAATCTTTCTAAGTTCCTTCTTTTTGTCCATCTGTGAAACAGGTGTTTCTTCTTGTAATACTCATTTTGACCACAAGAGGCTGAAGTGAACAATTAACCAATGTTCTAAATCTCTAAATGGGACTAAAAGCGTTGCATGTTTACTTCCAGGTTGAGGTCAGTCTTAACCTAATGAAAATGGCGGTGGCGCTGACGTAATGCAGCAACAACCCAAGTGCTCAATGCAGTATCTATGTATATATGTCTATTTTCACACACACACAACCTCCATGCCAAATTTCAGCCTCCTAGGTTGAAAACTGTGACCGACAGGTTTGCTGATCACAGCCACTAATGTCAAATCCAAATGATTAAAACATTTTTACAGATTTTTAATGGAGGAGGGCCTTTGACTCATGACTTTGTGAGCATTTCTGAACTCTTGGATACCGCGTGGCTGTTGATACTGTACCTATGTTGTGTCCTGTGGAAATGCAGCCGTATGGAACCAGATTAAGGTCCAGAGATTTCTCCTGCCAGATAGAGTCCATCACCACCAGCGTCTAAACAGAAAGAAACACAGACACGCAGGTGTCACTTTACCCAAAGGTGACAAACATTCACCAGCATAGAAACACATCATTCTTTTGACAGTAACATGATGAATTCTATGAGGGGTGGAAGTAACAAAAATGAATTGATCAAAATGTGAGTGATGAAAATGCATGTGAATTAAACAATAGAGCAATAATAAAATAAATGATAAATTTACCATTTAAACACGATTTGATTAAAACAGTCGCGATATGATGAAAACAAGAGTCACGTCTCATCACTTACAACACCAAATTGCCAATTTATCATTTCAGGAAAGTGGCTTCAAGGGCCAAAACAAAAACAATTGAAAAAAAAATAGAATTGCCATTACTACAAAACATTAAAACAAATTTAGATAGATGGAAATTTATACATTTGAGTTTATGGGAAAAGAGAGGCATAATTAAAATGGTCAGTGCACCCCAGTTTAATTATGTGTCAATGATGGTGCCAGTCAACATTCCTACAGGAATTTATAAGCAGTTTAATCAGCTAATTAGAGAGTTTCTATGAAATTGGAAGAAGCCCAGAATTATACACAACTCAGACTAAAGGGGACTTTGCATTGCCAGATATAGAACTGTATGGGATGTCATTTGAAATAGCTAAGTTGGCTAAACACTGGGAAAACGGAAATGATAATCAACTGGCATGGATACAGATGGAAAATGGGTTTGCTGCCCCCTTTGGGCCGTTAGAGGCATTGTCACAAAAAATATGCCAGACACAGATACCAATCCAATTCTTGAGCATTCCAGAGAGATGTGGATAAAAGTCCATAAGATGTTAAATATTTCTCAATATAAACAAGGATATTCTTTGATTTGGAACAATTCATCAGTTGGAAAAGAGAAAAAAAACTATACTGTGGGAGTCACGGTTGGTTACAAATATTTTTTTTAAAAAGTGACTTGTGTAGAGCAGACATTTTATGTCATCCTCAGTTGTTGTTGTTTTTTTTGTTTTGTTTTTTTTTATAATAAAATGATGGCTAACACTCTGTATGGTAACTTAAAATTTTAGAAAAATCTGCGAAGGAGGCCACAACTCAAACATAGAAGAGGACGCATGGACAATTATAGTAGTTGATGCAGGGTGGTCAGTTAGAGATGCTCTTGGCAAATTCACACACTACAAAATCATAGCAGGTACTTTTCTTTATTTATTGTGAGATTGTTCATTTGTTTCTCCTTTACGAAACCAAGTAGTCAAATGTATTGAAGAGTGGCTGCATAAACCACTGCCAGAATCACCCCGGCTGTGCTTATTAGGGGAGGGGTCTCTTCTACCACCAGGTTTTTCCAAACAAAAATTTGGACTTGCATTAGCAGGATTTATTGGTGCTTCAAGGATTGTTCTTTGGCCTGGCCTTATCATGAGTTTGTATTTTGAAAAGGCAGCTGCAAAATTGAGATGCAAAAAAAAAAAAAAATGTCCTCAACCTGAATGACCAGCATGTCCTGTCTGAGGTCGTCCCCCTCTTTGAAGATGATTCCCACAGGTGTAGCAGAGGTGGGCGACGGCATGGGAGAGAACTCCAGCCACAGAGGCTTCTTCTTGGAGGCCATCACTTTGCATTTGTCCAGCTGGACGGGAGACGTAAAAACAAGTCATTAGTTCTTTGTGCAACTGAATTTTAAAGGCGCTAAAACAATCAATTTCTTACTATCAGGTATGAGATTTTACATGAGCACAACTTTTTCTGCAAGATTTGGTCATTTCACTAGGAGATGGGGTGGGGGCTTCAATGGAAAGAGGTTACTATGTCACAGATTTCCATTCACCGATCATAATTTAACAACATTCAAATCAAAATGTGATGACAAGCAGTTTGCTCATGTTTCCAGACAACTGTCAATCAAACAGCCCAGATGAAGCGGATTAGCTGAGTTTTGTGAATAAAGCTCATAATGATCTTTGCTTATTAAGTCATGAATATTTAATGTAATAGAAAAGACTTAAGACTAAGACAAGAAGCTGCCTTTGTTTACGTCTGTAAGGATCCAAAGACTGCATGTTTAAACAATTACTCCCAATTTCAATGTTAACTCCGCCACCGTTATCACTGTAAACTGCATACATGCAGCGCAAGAATGGAAAGCTTGGCAGGTGCAGCAACAGTAACTAAGGAGGGCGGGGCTTAGTGAAGGGTCAACTGTTGTGACCCTCCTCCACCCCGTTACTCCTCCAGTTCTTGTAATCCAGTGCCCAGGTTGAGCTCATCAGAAGTCAAGTCCTCATCGCATCTAGATCATCCGCCTTCACCACCACCACCAGTGTCTAGACTCCATGGGGGTGGGGTGGGGGGTTTCCTTTACTGATCACCGCTTCACTACCCCCTTTATACATGATGATGTCACGATGGAGTCTAAAAGCCAAAGACTTTTCACATTTCTCATCTCAATTGTTCTCATGTCAGATAAATATATATTTGTACCCTGAGAACAAAGTCTCTCATTGAAATACTTTTTCTTGTAATTGAGTAAACACACAGACAGAACATTAGCGAGGCTTACCAGGATCCTTCCAGCTTTGATACGGGGGTCGAAGGGCAGCAAAAATTCAGCTGGTAGAGTACAGTTTCTGAGAAGCTCTTGAAGCTTGAGGGGAGCTAAAACAGCAGCAGCACGGAAACACAAAGACAAACAGAAAGACACAGTCAGGAAAATTAGCTCAGTGCAACAGCCCTTCCAGGATAGGGCTACCTGGCAAAGAAAAAAAAATCTCTTAAATATGAAGAAGCCCACACAAGAAGGGAAAAGAATCGACTCCCCAGAATAAACTCCACCCTGAGGGAAGACAAACACCTACGTGCGCAGCACCACTTCATATTCATAAAGAAATAAGTGGCCACGTTCGCCGAGCTCGATGTGGATTGGATTTCACTCATTATTTTAACCTCATTAACATCTGAATGCACTCCGGGTTTCTTGAGTTTCTTGAGAAAGGCTGTCGTCATGGAATGAAATTAGCATTGGCCACCTGTCAAATACACCATAAATGTTTTTTTGTTTCG
>JAJHUR010032193.1:0-30439 GCA_027495735.1 Lutjanus campechanus | reverse complement strand
CCATAAGTTCTACTACTTCTGACGCACCCTGGCTCCAGAGTCAACCTGAATAAACGTCATTACTGAAGTCATGAGCTCTTTTATTACCACTGGCAGATACACATACAGTGTTGTTGAAAATACCGAATGCAATTTCACTGTTTAGGTTTACAAACACTGCTCTTATCAACCTTGTTTCCAGCAGCAGCAAAACTGAAATTTTTGGTGAAAAAAAATCTACTGTTTGCTACCTGCCCAATTCCAATCAGCAAACAGACAAAGTTAGCGACAAGCAGGCAAACATAGTGGATCATTCAGCAGCTAAAGAGCGAGATATTTTCTTAGGAATTGGTGGAGACCAAAACAGAGGTAAAAGAAGACTGAGTTTTGGACTTAGGTGGCCAGAGACACAAGACCAAATGAATTCTAATGTTGCATCGTGCCTAGGGCTGGGTGTCGTTTAGTGGTAGTGGGTTGTTTGAATCGTCACCTTAAATGTTCCTGTTTGCTGGATGTGTAGGCAACTGTTTGCCAACATGTTGGCCACAGGAAGTGTATATGGTGATAATATACAATTGCTGCATTTACATCTAATTGTGTTGCCCCCATGTAGCCAAAGTATCAAAGAATGTGATTGCAGTGTATCTTATCACCAGGTTATATTATCTCAGGCAGATAGATACACACCCCTAGAAATGAACATCTACTGAAACATCTAAAACATGGATGTCTACTTTAAAAAGCCTTTCAACTTCCATTTTGCTTTTCTCAAAAATTGAAATTTTGACCCTACTGCAGATTTATTCAAAAAAATACGGTAACGAATGCTCATTAAAACCCAATTTGTTGCAAACCAAGGCTTTTCACAAACTAATGTTCTCCTGAAAGAATGTTTTATTAAAAGCTTATGATTCAATCTGATTGGAATATGGTAATCAGAATATTCTGCCTTTTAATGGGGTCAGTTTAATTTGAATCAAACGTTGAGTTGTTTAGATGTTTGACTGTATCAATTTAGCTGCTTCCTACTGGAACATTTAGACTTTATTAATATTCTATTGCGAATATGGTGATGCGCCCTTGCTGTCAGCTATGAAAGCTGCTAATGAGTGACAATTAGGCCAATAGCTAATGACAGCAGTCAGCGGTATGAGGAAAGGCAACATTCATGATAATCGTTCAGATTGATTAATTACGTTCTCTGCCAATTGATCTCTTGCGCTGCAAAGCTTTTACCATATGACAATACAACTCCCAGCAAGCATACTCTATATGACCCCAGTCATAACGACCATGAGAGGCAATGATGGCAGGTTTTAAACTCAGTGTCAAATTACTTTGTCTATGTGCGTGGGTGTGAAAGAGAGCTGGAGAATGAAAATAAAGAGAAAGAGAAAAGAGAGAAAAAGATAATGTGACAATGTGACAGTGTATTCTCGTCAAGTGTTTCCAAAAATACTTCTCCTGTGCTTTTCAGGCACACTAAGAAGATGCAATGATGCCCCATGGCCCCTGAAGTCTCCCCATAATATGCTGTCACCCAGTCACATTTTATTCTTACAGCAAGTCTTGTGCCCACACTCGTCTTGCTCGTACTCCAGGGCATACGGGAATGACAGGGTAACAGTGTCCGCTCAGTGGTTCTCAGTAGGTGTCCTGATGGCCGGTATGTGTCAGGGCCAGAAACCTGTCAGTAGTGCGAGCGGTATCAGTCCACTGAATACTAAAGAGTGTCAGTTACCCACAGGGTTGACACAGACCTGTCAGCGGGCTGCTGCTCCTGTGAATCTCTAGCTGGCCAACATCTGATGCACCACAGTCAAACATGATGGATCACCTGCTACATCTTCTTAGCAGCCACATGGAAAAAGACAGATGGCATGTCAGAAAGGGGTACAGACGGGCACCGATGGGACTTAACAATGACAAGCAACGCACACCTAACTAATAATGCAACAATTCCATGTGAGAATATCTGATCAGAAGCAAACACAACGTATAATATGAGTGCCGACGTCCTTCTGGGCCACTCATTAACAATTTAAGTTGCTCTGACCTGTAACTGCACCTCCCTCCTCGGACAGAACAATGCAATTGTGAGTAATCATATTCAAGTTTACTCATAACTCGATCGGCTACGTCTCATGTATTCCTCATGATGAGTGTCCAAGTGCAGAAACAGACAGACAACTTTCTATTCTTCCCTTCCTCGATTTCATTGTGGGAGACATAAACAGATTTGACGGCATAAGAAACAGTCTACGAACGACACAAGAGCTACTCCACTCATGTGGGAAAAGATCTGATTATGAGCCCGTGGCACCAGAGCATCATTGAGGAGGATCAATAGGGACAGATGAGTGCAGTGGAGTGACTTCCCTCCCTCTGAGGGGCTGTGTCATATCCCACCATCGTCAAAAAGACTGGCAGGATCTGTAGATGTCCAGGCAAGCAAATGCTTGTGGACTGGCTCTGACCCCAAAGCGGCAAATTTCGGATTCAACGTAACCCTGCCTCCAAGGAGCAAGAGGTTATGTGTGATCCTGCCCTGATTACTGCTAAAAGGTTTCTCAACGAATAACAGGAACTGATTCCAGGTAAGGACACCAAATCTACGCTTGTGCACTCCCCTTTCTAAGGATAAATAATCAGCGCTTTCGGTCCATTAAAGTTTAAGATAAATTGTCTTGGTCGCCACAATGGGAGTCCCATACCGATACAGTAATGATGTCGCTAAAATAGATGCTTTGTTGAAATACTGTTAAAAATCCTGCAAGTAATTATCTTTGGTTAGCTGATGGCTTTAGCTATAAATCACTGCTTAAAGTACCATGAGGTTTCGGTAAGGTTATTTTTCCATTTTGGACTGGTCTACAATTCAAATGTGTGTGGGACTGCTAGCTTTAGAAGATTTCATTTCATTACTGGATGATGGGGTAAGAAGACTTCAATGATAATGATGTACATCTACCACACATGAATCTTTGCTTAGCTTATCATAGCAGTAATGTTAGTTGATATTTACCTCCTGAGCCAGCTGGATTTGCGAGATCATGCAATCCATCTTGCCACATTCGAAGTAGTGCGCTTGTGGCCGAATCACAGTGGTTAAGATCAATCAGTGTCCTTTGAGGAACTACTGGCAGCTACAGTCGTTTAGGTGTTCAGGTGTGATGGCAGCAAAAGAAGCGAAACACTGGCAGAGCCTAAAGGTTAGCATAGAGGCTGCTATAGCATCAGTTATATCAGAGCTTCTTCACTGAAAGAAGAGCAAAGAATGGCAGTGAAGGCTTTCCTCTACGGAAAAGACGTTTTCGCTTTTCTCCTGACAGGGTTATTCTACAATAGTAAATTTGATGTCAGAGACGGCACAAAATTGCCATCTCATGCACTGGCCAGTGCCTACTAAAGCAAGGCTCCAAACACAGACTTCACCTAGGTAGCTGTTTTTGACCTTTAGTTTGAAGGTGGTAAAATGGTGCAGTTTACCAGTAATGCCCTTCTGGTCCTTGACATACAAGGAAAAAGTTGCTCGACGAAGGAGTTGGGTTGTTCGGCCGCCTCATGAGAGGACTGGTTGAGTACAGGTGCAAAGGACCGGTCCAGACTGAAGAGGTCTATGTAGGGAAGAACCTTTGCAAATCCAACAGCCAATGTAAATTAGGCTGTGTCCATGCATGGCAATGACATTACTCTATTTTACATGTGCAGCATGCTTGCTTTGTCTTGTCAGTAGCTAGTGACTTCAAAATATGTTAAGGTCATATTGGTCATAGCCACTGTTTGTGTAATGGCAACTGTCCAGCCAGCAGAAGTGGAGCTATCATGTGTGTGTTGGGGTGTACAGAAGAAATGATATTATTTTATCAATGAACTGATTTAATTGTTATTCCAATAACAAGCAACCAGGCGGTTTTACAACAATATAATAGTTACAGAAATCTACATTTTTGAGGAGGAAGTTCTAAATAATTTACACTAGATGTTGCCTATTCATTGGTTGGAGGTTGGTATAGATCTGATTCAATTGCTCTAGTAACTGAGTTCTTAATTCCAACAAGTGACCCTCTGTAACTTTCAATGTCTTACTTTTATATTTAAAAACAACAGATTTTTATGAAAATCAGTTCAGAATTAAGCAAGTTACAGTTGATCTTTCAGTGACATCAGCATCTCAGCATCAGTGTACAATGCACATTGTATTTGTTTACTAACAGATCTTGACCACTCCAATCTGGCGAATGTGCAGATGCATAGTAGCAATATGCAACAGCGGCCCATGCAGAATCTACATTTCTATATCTATGGCGAATACAAACTGCTAAAAATCAGAAAGCTAATATTTTCATTGTGACTATTTTAGCATGCTCTGCAAGCACTGCTATGCCCCATGTACAGCCTCAATGGTAGGGATGTAACGGTATAACAAAAGCAGGGGGCCACTGTAGCAACAGGGATGCAAAAAACACTACGCATAAGCTGGGTTTGTGAGCAAAAAAATAAATAAAAAACCCAAAAAGATGAAGCCTGCACAGATGAAGTGGTTGAATGAAGAGGTTCATGACATTAATAGCTTACATGGCTAGTACACCGACAACCCACGCAGCTCATTATATCTCATCAGCCCCACTTTTTTTGTTCTGTACCACCAGAATTACCAATACCAATTTTACATGACTTTTTTTGGTGCTGTAAATAATGTTTAAGCACTGTTGAACTTAAGGCCTGAGCATTTGTATTCAAGCTCTGATCATGGTGAGATCTCTTCAAATCATTGAAAAGGTCAAAATGTTGACAAGTTTTACATAAAATATATGCTTTTTCTGACAGTTGTATAACACATTATATAGCCTTTTCTTCCACTCTTGATTAGAAACAAGGCCTTCTCTCGTCTTTCAACTTCACTGGCATACCCAGTGCAACTGGGATTTATTAGCAATCAAATTCAAATCAAAACAGGCTTGCATTGCTTAGACAGACAGAGAGACAGTCCAAGCTAAAACACGTCAAAAACACATCCACTACTGATCTGTTTGTGCTTCCCACAGTTGAGGATTGATGGTGCAGAGCCACCTGTAATAACACAGCAAATGCTCATTTCTCTGTACTCCAGCAGGTGAAACAGCTGTGTCACAATATTCCCTCTTTTGTAGAAGCACTTGAAATAGTGTGGCAAAAGGGGGCTGAAGACATTCTCACAATGAAACCAGAGGCTGGACTTGGTTGCATTTAGAAATGTCAGGTAATCTGTCTTTCAGGGATGAAAAGGCAGCCGTTGGGGATACTCTTGTTTCCTCTAAAGAAATCAATGAAGGAGGTGGTTTTATTTGATAGAAAGCAGGGAGGGGGAAACAGGTTTAAGCTGAAAATACATTTAGAACATGGAGAAGAAAAGCATTGGGTCTTAGAATGAACAAGGTGACTAAATGGATGCCTAATTCACATGGTAACACGCTGGAAAGAAAAAATAAAAGCACAGAAATTAAGGAGAAGTGTAATATTAGACAGCTTAAGATCTCTCCACTATCAAATCTAATCCACAACTTGAATTTGTGCATTTTCTGTAACTGCAGCTACCTCTCTTCGCTCCAGTTTCCTTTCTCTTCTCCCTTTTTCCCATCCCACCAGTCTAAATGAATGGGCGAGTGTGTGGTGAGCTATCTGTGGCAGGCCGGAGGAGTTTTGATTTATCTCTGCAGCTCGCCCAAACTGACGCACTGACAGCCTGGATTGTTCTGTAGCCATGATAAATGCCCCATAAACAGACGCTCCAAGCCTGTTAAATGTGCTAACTCTGGATCCACGCAGGGCCAGAGAGGGAGGGGGAAAAAAAAGGGCTAGATAGGCAATCATAGAGTGGGGGCCGCTGTACTCTTTGCTCTCATTTCCACATTAAAGCTAGCAGGGTGATAGGATAAGACTGGTGATTCCAGCCAAAGTGGAACAAATGATCCTTTCATGCTTGCTCCCCTAATGTGGTAAAAAAATGTATTAACATTTTGTTAAATAGTCCTGTGTTATGATAATCCTGCATGGCACAATGTGTAGAAATCATTACTCTCGTTCATAATGGGTTAATTAGCTGGTTGAAAAACAAAAGCCATGCAGTTCGTCTCCTCAGACTACCTGAGAAGAAGAAGAATCATTTTAAGACTCTGCTACCTCATCATCACGCACTTATCGCCCGTTTGAGCATCTTTGTCTCCGTCCAAACACCCATCTTAGCCCATCTGAGTCAGCACCGCCCGTGTAAATCACCCGCACCGGCCCCGGGGACGGATCAAGCCTCCCGAAAAAGGTGTGTGTCCCATCTCGCTCTGGCTTTCTACTGCCTTCAATAGGAGACCTTTAGGATGGCTGACTGACAGAGTCTGGGCGACGGAGCTGAAAAACAAGCAGATAAATCTGCCTCTGCCTCCCCGGTGCTCCTCCTAGTGCCCATCACTCAGCTAAATGGGCAGTGCCCGCCACAAATTTAAGCAAATCTGCACTCCAATAGGTGGGTGGCGAGGCAGGGTGTGGGGTGGGAATTAGTGTGTTTGTGTAGTGGGTAAGATGGAAAAATACAAGCATTTCACCCGACAATAACACTGATATTTTGACGTGTTTAATCCAATATAAGCAGTTTTGAAAACCTCACTTTCTACAGTGCTGCACAGGGCATCTACTGTATGGTTAAGGGTGTAAGGGTTAAGGCTTTAGCAAATGAACTAAGGTTAAAGGGACAGTTCACCCCAAACTCAAAAATGCAGGCCTATAGTGCTATTTATCCATCTAGATTTTGGAGATATCAGCCGTACAGATGTTTGCCTTCTCTCCAATATAATGGGACTAAATGGCACTCGACTCATAGAGCTCAAAGCACTAAAAAAAATGTTTGAAAAATTCAAAAGCAGGGTCTCTTCCTAAAAGTCCTGACCCTGCTTAGGGTTAGAGAAAGATCGCAGCTATGTTAAATAAAGAAGCAAAGGTTAATGGCAACAAGCTTCAGTCTCCTACAGGAAAGTCAAACTCGCAAAATACCCTGAAAGAACACCCTCAAAGAACACCCTCACTTTCTGTGTCCCAAACATACACCACTCCCAGCAACTGCACTAAATGTCTGCTTTGGACGTACGAGAAATGGGAGCATCAAACATAGACATAATTCCTAGGATACCGGGCAGCAGTTCATCAAGTGATATCACTTGAGACAATTCATCAGATTTTCAGAAGCTCTCTCTGGAGCCACAAAACACTTTATACACCTATTTTCACTAAGGCTGAGCCTGACTCAGATTTTTGTCAGTCGAATTGGATTTGGCTGTTCAATATGAATTTTCAAGTATTCACTCCTTTTTTCCCCCCAAGGCTTTATTAAACTGACATTTTTTTTTATTACTGTATTGCAGGTTTTCCCATTACAAGTTATCAAGTTCATCACTTATTTCATTCACCCTGCTGTATTTATAGTTTTTGTTTTTACAGACAGAGTTAAGGGAATAAAATAAAAGGAGAGAAAATGAAAAAAAAAGGAGTGAGAGAGAAAGAAACAAGGGACATATTGTCAAACATGTACTGCAGGACAGTCAGGATGACAGCGACGTTTATGTAGTATGCTAAACAGGCCAAGTTAGCCTCCTGAGCTAATGTGTGCTAACTGCGCTAATGACGGATCGAACACGTGGGACATTTTTTGCCGACAGCAGATATCAAACAAAAGCCAGAGATTATATCGTATTAAGTTGATGTCGGCTGCAAATTCACCACTTGTAAGCAGAAAGAAGACGATAACGTCACGCTAGGTCTGGTCGGGTCCACAGGTGCCTGTACCAGTCGCAGACATGTTCGCTGAGTGGACGAGGCAGGTTGATGTAATGGACTGTTTTTACTTTGGAGAGCGGTGTGAAAGTGAGGAGTGCTCACTCAGCAGGTACTTGTTGGGAGCGACAACTGAAAAGGCAGGAGGCAGCCCTCGTTTTCACATGTTTAGAAGTGCAACCAAAGACCTACATGGGTATAATCAATGGTGTTCTCCCTTAATCAGTAAATCAAATGTATAATCAGTAGAGGTACATAGGTCTATGATTATTAGTTGCAGCCGTGAAAACATTGATAAGATGATTGTTGATGCAACTTCTGCTACATTTTTGCTTTCTTTATCCCTGTCAGAACACCAACTATTAGTGAGCTGCCTGTATACCTTTTGCAAATTTTAGAAAATTGGTAACTACAGTAAGTAAAACATGAACCTTTCGCCAAATTCCATCCCTCCACCTATTATCTAAGCTCTCTTATCCCTCACAGTGTCCTCAGGGTTTCAAGCATATTCCAACTCACACTGATCACCAATCTAGAGTACCACAAGGCTTAAAATATACTAGCATCTAAGAGTGGTTTCACATATTCATCATGTCGTCTGGGCCTTTCAGGCTTTACCGTTTGATCCAAACCAAAACTACAGGCGGGAAGCCTCCCCAGACCACCGTCCAGACAAAACAGCCGAACCATGGTCTGACTGAAAGCAATCAGGATCAAGTTCAACCATGGTTTGGTTTGTTTCTAGTGCGAGAACTTTTTTTTTTTAGATTGTTCAGAAATTTTGGATCAATTACGACGTTCTGGCAGACTGTAATCAGAACAGGAAAAACATCGCAACAAAACAGAATGACCCGCGGTAGAAAGGGGGGGAGACAAATTTTTCATTGACTTTTCAGTGACTTTATGGAAAGTCAGTTGGAAAAAAAACTAACATAAATCCTGTCACTTTTTCGTGATTTTCCACGAGGATGAAAGAAAGAGAGGAACTGAACTGAACTGACAACGACAGCTCAAGTAAGTAGTGATGACAGGACGTAGGTATATTATGTGCAGTTCTTTAGTGAGCTCACATACTTTCAATATGAAGCCAGAACTAACCAGATCAAATGAATCTTGGTTTGGACTTTAAGGTGTGAAAGCGCCCTAAGCAAAGCCAAAAAAAAAAAAAAAAAAGAGCTCGCAGCCAGACTGGACTGATGTCATCCTACAGTAAGTTGGGGTTTAGGAAGGCTCACCGCCACCTCCCTCAGGCCCTATCACTGCTGTGCAGATAACTGCAGCAGAGTGCGGAGTTGATGTATGCTCACGGATGTGACATATCACCAGCTACAGGTTCAGTCAAAACACTTCTCTTTCATTTCTGCCGCGCATATATTCATCTCCACCCTCTCTCTCTCTCTCTCTCTCTCTCTCTCTCTCTCAGGTCAGTGGTTATAATCATCGTCACCACAACGGGACTCCAGTATTCGGTGGGTCTGGGTTGTTTGGCAGCACCATTCGTCAAACCTGCGGCACTCATGGCAATTGGGCACCTGACAAAAGCTTAAAGGCATATTATTCCATGAGACGTCCCCTGGGTGTGTTGAAAAGCCACCGCCTGTGACTGTTCCAAATGTCCATCTGTGTGTGTGTGTGTGTGTGTGTGTGCAGGGTGGGAGGAGGGCAGAGAAATGTGACAGTGTGAGCCGGTTCAGAAGCGCTGTCTTATTAAATTATCTCTCCACCTTTTACAGCAAGCCCCCCCCTCCTTCTCTTTCCATCTCTCTCCCAGGCTAAACATTTGTCTTTCCATTCATGGGTGAATTTGTATTCCATTGAGATGGGTTCCTGGTGGCAGACTGTTGGTGGGTGAGGGGGGGTGGGGTGGGGAATGGGTGCAAAGTCCGCATGCAGGCTCGCTGTTTTCCATCTCACTGCCTGGTTACAGCACTCAACAGGCAGACAATACTGAAAATCAAAGCCTGGCCACAGTTACTTAACTATGGTTTCTAATTAACGCAGTTAACAGGAGGCGCTTGTTAGTGCTTTTTTCGTTTACCGCCTGATATTACTTAGAAATGTTCATTAGCACATTTGTAAGTGAAGCTTAACACTAATTAAATATTGCCCATATTTCTGACTCTTGGTACATATTTTATGTAAATATTCTAGAAAGCACCTTCTTGAGAATTGTGACAAAACTGTCGTAAGCGGGTTTTGATTTTTACTCACTTACTAAATTTATGCTGGAAAATATATTTTAAAAGATCAAACTCTTGGCTATTAAACCTTGTGACAGGACAACTTCTTAGTGGTTAAATGTTTTTTATTAAATATAGACATCAACTCTGACTGAGCTGACATCACATACTGAGTTGACAAAATGTTTCACAAAATAGTCACAGTGAGCAGCCATTTTATTTTTTAAAGAGCCCTGTCTACTTATCAAAATACACATTTTAAACCATAATTCTCATTTCACTTTTATTTGTTTGTTGTTCTTTGCTGTTATGGTTGAGACACATCTGATAGCAATATTATTTGCTGAATTTGTCAAAAAATAGAAAAGTTTACCAGTGCTTGAGCAGTATTATCACCTTTTTTTAAACCAGGAAGTGAGACAGAGGTCCTTAGGGTATAACAAAACCCTTTATCCATGCCTAAAATCTAAGGCACAACTTTAAAAGGTCAAGCACATTTTTATATTTATCTTGATCATGAAATATTATTAGATTTTGATTTTAAAGACCTTTAATGCATTTTTTTTAAAAACTTGGTTGAAGTTGTGAATTCTTGTCTGGGACGGGGTGTTTTCTGGCACAGAGCAAGTTTAGAAAATAAACAAAAAATTAAAGCAAACCACAACATTTCATAAATTACATATACTTGGCTTTGACTTTGTCTTCTTTGCCCCTTGTGAGCACAGAGTGTCCATCATGGATCTTCACCTCAATAAATTACTATTTCATATCCTTAAAGAATAACTTGCTGGTTCTTATAATTTGGACGTGATTTGTCCTAATTCTCAAGAATGGGTGAAAAATAAGTCTTTTTAAACATGTTCTAAGATATTCTATTCTGTTACCTCATACTTTATGTGGTCAAATATATTTTAGTGTGGCTTCAAGTATGACATAATAACTAAGTCATGTTTACTTATGGTAAACTGCTGCTGTTTGCTGTTACAAGAACTCAATTTCCTCCAAGAAGATCATTACAAATTTCACCGTGTTTAATCTTATCTTAAAGGTGTCAGGACACATCCTGTCTGATAGGGACCTCGTGCTCTCCTTTAGCTCGGTGTCATAACCTGATATGACGGTGTCAACCCCTCAGAGAGCTCCGTCTGATTGACCAGGTGACTGTTTATTTAGCAACACTCCATTAAGTTGACACAGCGACTCCTATCACGAGGTGCACCACTTTGGCTTTAATCACATTGACAGCTGAGGAGCTGTAATCAATGGGGCTATTTACATAATGCCAGGCTGCAAAAAAACAAACAAAAAAAACACAAGTGATACCACCTGTTCTGGCATTAAAACCACTGTGGTCAGAAGTGGGAGTCTTCCAGTAACAGGGTTACACTGATATAGATGTTTGGAAGTGGAACTAGAAAATTCACTGTCAAGATTCTGTTTTGAACTTTGGTAAATTGCATTTTTGGACCCTGAACTTATAATAATTTACAAAACAATGTTCATTTGGAAACAATGTCCTCATACGCAGACATCACACCACATTCAAAATATGTTTCAAGTAGAACTGTAACTGTAACTGTGACTGGGAAGTCAAGCTCTTTTTTTATGCCTCTCTGGTGAAATCTTATTGCGTTACATGTACATGTTGTGGGTAAATTGTGTTTTTTATGTGACTGTGTGTCAATTAGTCTATCCTCTCTTATAAAAGAGAATGTATCTCAAGAGATACATTGGATAGTTAAATAAAGGTTAAATATTGCAATAAATAAAACATTTGTGAGAAGGGATGGTAACACTTTATATTAAGATGCCTGTAATAGGTATTAGCTCATAGTAATAAGGCCCTTATAAGATGCTTATTAACGTTAACATGTTACAACCACTAAATAAGTGCTAATGTTAACAGTTCATAGACTGCTTAAGAATGTTAATAAAAGTCTTATGAGTTTCTTTGTTTTATCTTCTTCTTTATGATTGCTTATTACATGGCGTTCTTAAATACTCGACTCTGATTGGCCAGTTACAACATTCTAAATGACAGCTGGAGTTGTTTTTTTTGTCTCCGATCTATTGAGACAGCACGGAACACAGCACTGCGGCATATTGGAGAGAAGACGGACTCAGCCGGCTCGGACCCGGAAGCAGTTTACCGCGTAGTAGATACGTCACGACTTAACAGCCCCATTTCTGTATAACAAACCGTTGCCATGAAGAACAGACCGTTGCTATGAACGCAGTTCTGATCATAGACTCAGGAGGAACAAGAAAATCATTTTTAAATCTATAAAATCAAATTTTAAATTAATATTTTTGTCAAATTATTTGTTTTTTTGGGAAGTAACCATGTAATAAGCAGGATAACGTACAGTTAGCAGGTCATTATTGTGATACAAACCCCACCAGGTTGATGCAGGGACCCTGACACATTACCCCTTAAACTACAAACGCATTTATTTAGTCTAATTAACTTACCTGTGTTATCTTTTTAAACCTATACTTTGTTTGTTATTGCTTTATTTATATTTCTACATACATACGTTCTACACTAAGATTTATTAGCAGTTAACTATGCATTTTTTGTAGCTACCGGCTCTGTGTGAACAATGTGTATTAAGGTTAATAAATCTTTAATTTTGTGCTTATTTGTAGAGAACAATGGTTTAAAAAAATCTTTATGTTCAGACCTTTATTGGACACTGAGAGCTGAAGAGAGACAAGAGAGGAGACTGGATAAGAGGGGACGTCCCTGGCTGAATTTGAACCCGGGCCGCTGTGAACAGGACTCAGCACATGGAGCAAACGTTGTACCAGGAGAGCCACTGGGGCACCTCATGCTCTTTGAAGCCCAACTAAACTCAGCGATAACTAACTAAATATAACTTAACTTGTTTATAAGAAAAATCTACAGGGTAACTTTAATTACTGTACTTGTAAAACTTAATCTATAGCTATGTTTGACAATTTCAGTTTGTCACAAATTGAGCATTTAACTCTGCAGGCACTTTCTTAGACCTTCTAGTTCACTTCGGTAGCGCCAAATTTAGTAACCCTGCTGTCTTTTTTGCACGATGTATTGTCAACTGTTACTGCATTAGAGCAAGGAAGAGGCAAAGTATGGTATTTTTGGAGCTGGGAAAATTTTTCAATATCTTCTGTGGAAAAACAAGAGATGATATCTACATCCTAATTTAGTGCGTTCCATTCCGCAGCACCTCGTCAAACTTCTCCCATCTGAGTTCTTCAATTTTAAAGATGACAAGTTCCCCTTACAGTTTGTTTTTTGGGGGAGCGCAATACATTTTTGTCACAGATAATTAACCCAGTCAGCCGGCAACCTTCTGAAAAACAATAGCTGAGAATCTCCAAGGCTGCTCCTGCTGACATTTAGACTGTTTGTAAAACTGTCTACCCTTTTCAACGGCGGCATCAAATCCACGGTCAACGTACACAGTTTAGAGGACTTCTTATTCATACGATCTGTGACAGAGTGACAGAACAGCTTTCAGACTGACTTTTACTGCTGGAGCAGAAAATTAAACGACTATAAAAAGCACAGAAACCTTTCACAATTTGTACTCACACTCAGACATATCAATCCAAACTTAAAGTATGCCAATTTCAGGAGTTTTTAGGCATAATCGCCTTTTTTCGCGCCCTTTTTTTTCCTTCCCTCCCGGCCTCTTAAACTGCTCCATAAATTGATTATAAATTCTGTAAATGTTCCCAGAATATTGCAGTCAAAGCTGATGATACTAATGTTAATTTCTTTCCCCCCAAAAAATGTCACTAGCGCTTTTGAAGTGTCGCAGCTTCTGTGAAATCAAACAAACACAGGCAGAAAATAATGTTCAAGCTGTCCACTTATTCATGGAGAAAGAAGAGATATGGTCTTTCGACAGCATAAAGAAAAGAGAGGAATATAAGAAAAAGCAGCCTTCTCATCTATGTTTATGGTAAAAAATTGTGCCCTATTGTTTTGTTTTGTTTTCAACAAGCTTACCATATTAACATAAAAGTAATCCGCTTTAAATTCTAGCCCACTCAGTGAATTACTGCCACGCTCTGAACCGCAAGAATGAAATTCAGCAGGAACAAAAGGCAGTGTCACTAATTAAAAAAAAAAACAAAAAAACTTGCATTATTCATTTGTAATTATGTCGTGGATTTCATCATATATGATCTTACATTATTGCAGCTCGGCTGATGTGACTGTGGAGCCGATTCCACCCAGAGGTAGAATCATTTACTAATGGCCTCTGTTCACTCCCCATTCAATAAATGAGCTTGTAAACAAACACAAAGCCATAAAACAGGTCCTGGCTCTTTCCATGTTCTCCATTTACTGAAACCTGTGTGATCAAATATTCATAGATTTCTATGGTAGCAAATCATGAAGAGGCATCGAGTGTCTCATGACGCACAGCTGGCTGAGCTCGAGCAAAGATGTCACAGTCTCACTCTGCAGAGGCTTTGTATGTGATACTGTTAATGCATTTCAAAATGCGCTCATTCAAAATGTTAATAAAGGAAATGTATGTGTAAGACTGAAGAGATAATTCATAACTCTCTGTTGCTCAGATTTCATATTTCTACTTTCTTTAGTGCATTTGAACAAGGATTTCTTTTAACCCAGTCAAATCCTATCTAATACTATCAAATCTGGGAGCAGTCACTTCCACTGGATCTTAATGCAACTTTAATGAGATTTTATACACCAATTGGACTATTCATTACGCCCCAAAGTGCTGTCAATGTTCAAGGTCTCTTTAAAATTTGGAAAAACACACAACTTATATTATATGTGTAAGTAAGCATGATTTCGTCAAATCAACGTTAGGCAAGTCACTCAGGAAGTGGAACAAGTTACTTTTTACTTATTACTCCTTTAAAAAGCAATAACTTTACTTATTACTTGGTATCAAAGTAATCAGTTACATTCCTCATTACATCGTCATATTACTTCTGTACCTTGTTGGTGACCTTGTTGCGCTCCAAAGTTGCTGCTGCTGATCCAGTGAACCGTTTACACCCAGAAAGCTTTTGTTTTTAGCTGTCCAGATGTTGGCTGTGGTGGAAACAAAGTCTCTGAGTGTGGCCTTCATATTAGATTACATCACAACATATTCTCTCTCAAGGAGCCAAACAAACTCAAAGTAATGACAACGCCTCCACCCGCGGAAAGTCTGCCTCTCTCCCTCTCCCCCATCCTCCATACGTCATGTAGATTTTTGGCTATCAGCTGACATGACCTGTCTGGACCTGCCGATGATGATAATATTGCATTAATGTGTTACTGAATAATGCTTTACTGCCCAACACTGGTTGACATCCATAAATACTGATCAGCTCCCAAATGTTATTGGCCAATATTTGTTCTCAATAGCATCCGAAATTTACTCCTGCCCATTTTAGTGTCATTTATGGGCTCGCTATTTCTGTTCTCTTCTGTCAGTGTCTGAGTTTGACTTCATGGTGCCTTCAGGCGCACCTCATAAACTCTGACATCTGCATCAGCAAAGCACATGGGCACTTACAGGGACTTCATGCTGCATTCAAGTGCACCTTGTAAATTCAGGAATCTATACTTGAATGACCACAAAGGTTGTTTGAAACGGGAAAGTTTCTATTTTTTTTCTCCCTTTGATTAAACACAAAGGCCTACATCTGCCGTGAATTTCTTGTTCTTTCAGTCATTTTTAATAATTAGATGACAAAACCATAACATTATCCCATTCTTTTCTACATAGGAAGATTTTAACTATTCTAATTTTTTAAAAATCTTATCAGCAAACTCAGCCATATTCTTGTATAAGAGGCAGGGGTGTAACGATACACCGACATGGATCGATTTATCAATTCAATGTAAAAGCAGTCGAATAAGATTGATGCAAAGTGAAAATACTGATCTATATCACCATCTTTAAGATAGAGCTTTATTTTGAAATACCCACTGCATGTATATGTCACAAATGTCTGAAACAGTTCAGTCATAAAAATGTCATACGAGTCATAAAGGGACATACGATATCTGATCGATCGCAGACCCCTGAATTGAATCAAATGGAGATTGTATTATGGCAGACTTGGTGATATGAGGAAATACTGTATTGTTGCCCAAAAACCTATATAATATTGTATCTAGGGATGGGTACCGAATTCGGTACTTTTTTAGGTACCGACCGAATTCCGTCGGTACTACCGAGTACCGATTCACGTGAAATCAAACGGTACCATGTTTCGGTACCTAAACGCATCCTTGTGACTGTGAGGAGTGGAAGAGTAGGCGATTTTCCATGCCGGACTTGAACACAACTGTTACCGGCCTGAGCATTCCCCTTTAAGGAGGTGGTGGGTATTGTAGTCCGCATGTAGCCGTGTTGTCGTAGTGTGTACGCCCGCAGGTGTGTGTCTCCCTCTCCGGTGAAGTGTGTGAGAAGTAACGCCAGCTCTAGCTACTGTAAGTTGTATAGTCAGTGTGATGAAGCTCAACTCTACAGCCATAAAAGTACTTTGTTGTAACGTCAGAAGGAAGGAAAGAGCTGAATAAAGCCCCGGTCCGGTCCATGTGTTCAACTATCCGCCTCTCCTCCTCTGTGTGTGTGCGAACAGCCCGGACTGCTAGTTACCAGCGCAGAACGAGCCAAGCTAAGGTGCAACGAGACTTAGCTTTATAATCAGCTGCTCCATACCACGGTTAGGTGCTACAAAGCTGAGGAGGTAACACAACACAGGCTGAAGAGTGCACAACTTTCGACAGCCTCAGGTCGGCTACAACTCCTGTATTCAGCACCGTTAACACGCCTGCATCCGTTAGCGACGCGTCGTCTGCAGCCAGCAACGTGAGAAAAAATGGCCTAAACACTTCGTCTGCTCCAAGTAAATTTTTTACTTTATTACCACACAAGCACACACAAAAGTACCGAAAATTGGTACCGTTGAGTACCGATACCGATTCGCAGGTACCGGGTATCGGTACCGTATCGGTTCAAATGTGAACGGTACCCATCCCTAATTGTATCAAGATGAAAACTAGCAAGACTCCAACTTTTATGCTGTTTTATATTTCTACTTGATATACAATGTTGCCAAGAATAGTTAAATGAATAAATAATGCTACACAATAAATAGAGGGCTTCAAATAGACCTTGTGATCAGTGATGGGCCGATGCTGCGTCCAACGATCGGCAGCCAAAATCTAGATTGGAGCACCCTTTGTGACAAGTGCTCCAGTCCTGACTTGAACTATGCTTGTGTTGTCTCAGTTACATGTTGTGCTCCTCAGACAACAAATGAAGGAGGATGGCCCCTGCTCAAGTACTCTGATTGAGGGGTGAATGGGGAAGTGATTACAATTTTCTTTAAATGAGTGTGTGCAGAGAAGCAGGAAAGCTGAAAGAAAGCCTCAGAATGATGGTCCTCAAGAAATGTACTGTATACTTGGCAGCTGGATGTCAGCATTGGAGAGCCACTGAAGCGTTACTTGGATTAACTAAGGAACCATCAACACAGCTGATCACACAGGTGGACCTGTGCTGTATAGAAACCCGCTCAGACCAGCTGTATGTAACACCCTCATACAAATGCATATTCACAGCATGTACTTGTGTACCGCTCGTACCATGTGTGATTCGAAACTGAACGCGCACACACAGTGAGGCAGCGCAGATCTCTGTCAATAATTTATCCGAGTGGAGTCCTGTGTGCATGTTCAAGCCACACTGCCTAGTTTATAGCGTCGAGCAGTTGAGCTTAACATACAGACACTGCTCAAGTGCTCAAAATATTGTGACAGAAATACATTTTTCCTCTTCATTCTTGTACAAATGCCACAGGTGGCACTGCAGGGGAATGACTCCACTGATTGACTTCAGCTCCACAAAAGCACATGTGCACAGGGCATGTGCAAAAATGACCCAATTTACATTTGCTAAATGTTTTATATGCTTTTAATGGACTCATCAAGATTATTATGAAGTATGAAACACTTTGGCTTCCAAATAGCACAAATCTCATGCTGCCTTTTCACATCAGCAATGCTATAATCTATAAAGAATTCCACATGTCTGTCGCTTCTTATAGACAAGGAAATGATATTTGTTAAAGAGATCACTGTCTGCAACCACTTTAAGGTGTTATGATGGAGAAAACTGTTTACAACATTCTATAGGATGCATAAAGTAAGCGCAACAGCATATCGTTTTTAAAATAAAAGACAGATTGAATCTTTGCCATGATTTTATATTGATGAGACTGAACCAGAATAGATGAGGCTGTGCAATAATACGCGTTGAGCAAAAACAAACAAACACACAGGAATTTACTTTTACTTGTAAGTCGAGAGTTCGATTGAAGAATGTTTGACATAGAATCACTTCCTGGAGGGGTTTAAAGTCTCTATTAACTAATGATGAAAATTATTGAAAAGATAAATGATCAAGTGTATCAAGATGAGATTTGTCAGCATCAGATATCATCAGCATGAGATCTGCAAAGGACTGATCCAGCTTCTTCTTTCTAATAAACGTACAAATTCACGACAGCTCCGACCACAAAAGCACATGCATCCATATTTTCATGCAAATTTGTGTTATTTGTGTATGTGTGTATGTTTCTGTGAGTGTGTCTCTCTACAAAGTTTGGTCATGGACATGAATCACCTTTTCTTGCAGTTTCCAGTTGGCATGAAAAGCTATCCTTTGGATGATGCCCAACCTTTCCACAAAATCTTCTGCAAGTCTGTGAATCCATTTGGAGATTATGAGCCTTTTTGCTACAGGCCACTCCCATTATCAGCCCCCCTTCTAGCCAATTGGCTTGAACACAAACACACACCGTCAAACACACACACTTGACCCCCATGCCAAATTTTAGCCTCTTGGGGCAAAAACTGTGACCGCTAAAGGGAGTGGAAATTTCTGTGGACCAACCAATGGAGTGACCTACAGAGATGCTGGTTGCAGCTAAACAGGTACCACTGACACACACAAAAAACACTTTACCTGTGTGGCAAAAGTATAAGTAGTGGAATTACACTGACACACAATCACACCAATGGGAAAAGGAACTCTAGCCTGCTGCAAGGCTCTATGACAAACGGTTCATGAGGTGTGAAAGGGGGTGTGGCTAAAGTGTAGGCTAACTTTGACCAATGAAAAAGAAACTCTGCTTAGTCCAATAATGACTCCCACAAGTGCCTCAAACAAACAGGTTACAAGTTGTAAACAGGGGCATGGCTTAAGTCTCGGGGTGGGGTTAACAGTCACTAATTAAAAAGTTACTCTGCACTGAGACCAAAGATGCTTCCCACAACAATCTATGAGAAACGGCTCATGAATTATGCACCTTTCTGTAATAGGCCACTCCCACTGACACGCCCCCTTTTAGCCAGTTGTATCATGACCAAACTTCCCAGAAAACTCCTCTCCAAGTCAGTGAATTAGGGTTGCATATTGGAAGCACTTTCCTTAACCAATCAGTTGGTAAAATTAACGATGAATTAATCAATTAATCGTTATTAAAAATAGACAAAAATTTTGCTTATACCAAAAAAATACCTGCTGTGTTTTTCCGCCTTAATTAAAGCTTTAATTCCTCAACAACAGATTGCATTTTCTCTGACAGCACTATGAATCATATAAAGACATAAAGTTCTACATATTTAACACATGTACTTGTATATTAAATAACATGCGGAACGCGCTCCTAAAGATAATCTGTTACATTTCAGATCTTTATTTGTTAGTAGATGATTGAATTTTACTTGATTGATCAAATTCTAAACAACCAATTAATCATTATCATCCCTACTGTGAATCCATTTGGGAGTCGTGCCTTTTTGTAGGAGGCGACTCCCATTAACACAAACTTTTAGCCAACTGGCATGAACACAAACACACGCACACACAATTGAACTCGTTGCCAAATTTCAACTGGCAACTGGCAGACGGAGTGACCTGCAGAGCTGCTGGTTGCAGCTAAAAAGAAAAAAAAACAAGGTTGATATTATGAGCAGCACTTTTATCATCTTCAACTATGTTATTAAAGAGAAATAAACATGAGTGCTGTTGTGTAGTTTCAAACATGACAACAGAAACAAACTGACAGAACACAGAGCTTCAGCCATAAAAAGCACAGCATCTTTAATATAACTAATCTGAAATTTTTAACAAGCAAGTTATATTTATCTACAGTATCCCTGTCAGTGTGAGGCCTCCGGAGACTTTACAATGGCATTAAAAGCATCCAATTGGACTAACGATTTTAGACACAGGGGAAATGCTTGAACTACACCCGTAATTGAGCCTGTGATAGTCTTTGCAACCCTGATAAAGGCATCCTAATGGGCTGAGGCAAATTATCTGGCTCATCATCAGCAAGGCTCGCAATGAACCGGACTGGAACTGCAAGGATACCTTTACAGAAATGAAGACATGAGGAAATAACACCCACTGCAATCGTCTGCGCCGAGATTACACACATAAAGTAGAAAATCAGCCAAATGACAGGTGCGTCTCAAACATCTTCACAACAGCTTTCCTCTCGGGATGTTTCCCCACAGAAGGAGGCGCGTGTCAAATGCCAAAATATCTGAAGAACAGTGAATCCAGTGAAGTGTCTGCCTTGATCCTCCCCCTATTTCTGTCTCAATGGATTCTTACATTTCCATGCTTGATCTGCTGTCGCTTCATTTTGCAGATTGCTTTCTCTTTGCAAAAGCAGGACAGCCCCAGCTGACTAATCAAAATGCTGGCAGTGCCCAAAGAGAGGCCGGGAATCTCAGAAAACAAACATCCGCAGTAAATCAAAAGTGATTTCAGAGGATGATCACAGATGGTGCGACCGAAGAGTGCTCCTACAAATTCTGCGTGTCCCCGGTGATTCACACATTTCCCAAGCTGCTGTCTACACTTCTCCAAAATAGCCTGTAGCCCATTATGAATGCAAATAAAAAACATGGCTTGAGACCAGTTCTGGAGGTTTATGCACTAACTGACAGGTAAAGAGGCGGCTATGGAAACACATAGATAACTGTGATTGGCAGACAAACCCATAGAAATAATAACCAGAGGACTAATTTGAGAAAAAAAAAAAGTTCTTCTATTTCATCTACTTCATATTGCATGGACAAAAATTCATGACTGTGGTGTAAGTGTGTGATCACAACAACTCATCATCTCGCACACATGCAGACACACGCAGGCACACACACACGAGAGACTCACCCCACTGCAAAGGAGCGAGCTGCAGGTGCTCCAGGACCAGCTGGTTGAGGACTCCTTCCACACTGGCCTCTCCACGGCGCCGCAGGGAAGGGTGGACACAGTTAAGGACAACAGCGTGGAGAGACTGGGAGAATTTCAAGTATTTATCGACACAAGAAACTCTGCTGTGTAGAAGTTACTTGAGTTGGATAAATAAAAAAAAATTAAAAAAAGCATCATATGGTGTGCTGTGATATAAAAACTGTAACATAACACAACATTGTGGTAGACAGCCTGGAACTGAGCAGAACAACTTTGGAGACAGCAAAAGAGCTGATGGTAATAATAATGAATACATTTTATGTATATATGATGTTTACTCTGCTGTTGATGCTTGACAATTAGACAAATCAAAGAATCTCAAATAATGGTATATACAGGATAGACATTTTTAGCCGGTCATGGTGCCCAAATGATAAATCTTATTACTTAGGTCATAGCCCGACCTTTCAGCATGTCTCATCAGCTGTTCAATGGATTGCCATGAAATCACCCCCCCAGTACAATTTATCCAATACTCAATGGCCAAATACCAGCAAAACTAATGATATTCCTATCAGCCTCGTCTGTACTAGAATTGTACAGCCTTTACAGCCTTAGTGCCATTAGCAAGGCTACAGACTCTTGAGTTTTGGTTCTGCTTGAGGTATATTCCTGTTTTTTCCACAACAGTGGCAAGGAAGAAGTGCTTTGGGTTTTGTACAGACAACCAGGGGGAATGAACATATCCAATCAGACATTTTAACTCTAACCCACAACCTCTGAGACTTTCAGCACTGAAAACTCCTTTTTCAGTAGACCCTAAATGGATAATTAGTTTTGCATGAGGGATGATATTAATGGGCCTATAACGTTGTCATATTTTGTACTTTTTGCCCCTAACATGGTGTAAGGGTTTACAGAGGAGATGTCCTGAATCCAGAAATATTATGGAAACTTAATTTTTGAACTTCATGGTTATATTTAGAATCAACCTCAAGTCAATCAGCTGTGAGGAAACTTTCCCACTTTCTTGCAGCCAAGTCAATTAAGTCTGCTACTTGCATCACAGTACACAGTTTTTACCCTCTGGTTTTATTCTTCGAACGGAGCAGCTAACGCTCTTCTACCAGACGATTAAAGGGCTAAATTGACTTGTGTGAGAAAGGGTGATTGTCAAAGCGGTGTATGCAGTACACTGAATGTGTGGATCCCTGCTTCTCATATTACACAATCTTCAAAATCAGCAAAGTTTAAGAAGAAATACCACCAAATCAGTCATAAAGGCTTTAGATACTAGTACTTGCAGAGGTAGATGAGCACAAAAGAGAGATAACACTAGGAAAAGGTAATGTCAATAAATGTGTCAGAATAGTTGATCACTACTATTTCAAACTGGCTCAAATATGGCATTGATTGTCCCAATTTAAAACAGCACAATATGCAAATAGGGGAAATAAAACTCCCTACAAATGAAAAGCTTCATGTTGTTTGCGCAGCGCATTCATTTAGATGTCAAAGGTACATGGAGAGCATGTTTCTGTAACCCGACTATAATGGTAACATTAAACTGATCGCAGGGTAGGCTATCAACGTATGAATGCATCAAAACAAATATGGCTGTCAGAGAGCAATTACCCAGATAATATGTGATGATAAGCACACCGCTGATCATTTACACAGCTGACATTTGGAATAATGGGTGAGACGAGCAGGGCCGAGAGCACTGAGCCCGTGTCTATTAACCTTTGAGGCAGAGTACAGTAGTCATGCAGAGGGAGATAGAAGGCATCTACAGACAAAGCACACTGTGCTGAAAAGTGCTTCTACTGTGCCCGCTGGATTGTTTCCAGACTCAAAGTCTGACTCATAATGAATCACATGTCACAACATGCACCTGCATCTTATTTGAATGAACAACGGCCAACAATGGCAGTGTTGTGGGTTTGATCGCTTTGAGCATGAACACACTGGATTTCTCCTTCAAGGCTTCAGTGAACTGTTGGGTAACAGCAGCACCTGTCAGTATGTCGTTATCAGGACAGGATGTAACAGTGGCATGATGATCAGTAGCCTGAGCATCTGACGTTCTGCCGCAATCCTCAGCGGACCCTCACGCCAGTTCGCTTAGAAACGGACATGTTACATAATATGAGGATGTTCATTATATCTCCTGACCACGCCGCAAAAAGAGTCGCCATGTTTGACTGTGGAGTCGCCCTGAACACACTGTATGATTCCACCAGTAAAGGATACACTCAGTACATTTCACCTACAAACACAAACAAAATAACTGTCTTTCCAAACAGTACAACATATTAGAAGAAGGCAGAATGTAAATGTATTCATCACTTTACAACACAAGGTTGTACAGCAAGATTAAGTTGTAGTTCCCTTTTTGCTAGAAGAAACAAAGAAAGAATAAAGAAACAATATAAAATCCATATACTGTAGACTGGTTTAATAAATTAAAAAAAACTATTTTTATTTTTTATTTTATTTAAATCTTATTTTATTTTCATAGGTTTTTCTTCTTTGCATAAAAATGGTTCACATTCACAAATATCAGCTACATACTAATAACATTGTGTGAGCATTTCTTTAAAATTGGTAGGCTAAGACAAAATATGACATTTATACTGAAGGTCCCCTAGAGGATAGATTCTAATGGCTTTGGTGATTCCCTGACTTTTCATCAGGTCAACATTTCAGTTTGCTCTCATACTAAGATGCTAAACTAAGAAGGGCTAGCAGGTAAATAGGACCTGCTAAACATCAGCATGTTAGCACTGTCAATGAAAACATGTCAGCATGCTGGTGTTGGCATAAAAAAAAGCCTCTAGCATGGGTTCCTCTTGGTCTTATGTTTTTTTTCTAGCTGTACTGTAATGTCACATTTCCACTGCATCGTACGGTATGGGGCATGGGAACCACTGCGTTATGACGTAATGTTTTCTTGTGTGTGTGAGTAAGAGTAGTTGCTACCTGGGTAGTGGATAATGGGGATCCAATATAACTAAATAAAGTACAAAAAGCAAACAGAGTCAAGTTCAGCCATTTCATGTCGTGGAAATACTGCTTAACTTAAAGTTCTTGGCACCACACACATTACATATGAATGAAGGAAACCGTCACTTAAGATGTGACAAAACAATGCAGATTAAAGGTCTACTGGTCTCACTATACCAGTTCAGCCACTAGGATTAGGAAGTACCTTAGGTACAGTATATTGTAGGTAGAGCTATATTGGAAACAAGCCGTCAAAATGATGCATGATTAAAAGGTCTCTTCCATCGATCCATCCATCCATTTTCTGTCACTTAGCCAGGTATGGGTCACAGTGACAGCTGGCTAAGTAATGACGCAAAGCCATGTCTTTCAGCCCTTACCCGGGTTTATATGGACACATTCGAACATGGGTCAGGTAATGGGTCATTTAAACAGCATACTGTACATGTGATGGGACTGACTGCAAAATAAACCACTCGATTAATTTGTCTGTGGTTCAGTGAAACGGGATTATACTTTAAGATTAGGTATTAGGATAAAGAGTGAGATCCACTTCCAGCTGCAGTCCATCATATATATTTGTGGCCATTCTTTTAAATTACTACAGAGCTGAGCAATCATAGAAACTCAGCCAACGTGTGGATGATTAACATGCTTGTCCACAAACTAAACCTATTGTCAGCAATCATTCAGAGTTTGGCACTTTTCTGTTCGTTGCCCAGAAAAAAACAAAAAAAAACAAAAAACAAAACATATCTCATGCATCATAGCTCTTCCTGGCAAAAGAAAATTGTCATTGCTTGCTTTAATTAAAAACTTCACAGAAACATAAATGCCTCCAGACAAAGTGTGGCTTGGAGAATTTGGGAATTTGGTCCCTGCTTTGAGCTGATACTATGGCATCAGTTTTTTGTTTTTTTTTGTGATTTGATTAATGGTACATATGTGCCACTTGCTTGTGAGCTGTATTTGCCACTTTATAGTCAAATGGCTTGGAGTGAAAAGAGTGGGTGGGTGGTTCCAGACCCCGGGAGCCTTAGGAGTCAGGATGACCATTCGGCGTGTGTTTAGGATGGCAAAAAAGAAAAATAGCACAAATACTGCTGCTTAAAATGTAAAGCAGAGCACGATGCCTTGAAGGTTATCCATAATATGAAAGAAGTCTTTAACTGCTTTTGTGTTCATTGCCCATTTCAGTCATTATTTTGAGAAACAAACTAATTATTTTAAGATACTAAGTCATTAATTCATGAAAGTTTCTTCTTGCGTGCTATTTTTTCCCCCATTACTTTGAGATACTAAGTCCAAATCGACAGGTTTTTTTGCTTTCATTAAAAACGTGTTCCCTTGAAGGTGATCTGTGGAATTTTAAAAACTAATCTGAAACTATGTTTATGTCCATTTCCACCAATATGATGATAAGAAATAAACACTGTCATAATGATAAACTTTCTTGAAATAATGACTTAATATGACAATATAGTGAGACACACTGAGTTAGTACCCTGGAAATAATGAGATACTAAGTCATTATTTAGATAAAGTTCCATTATTCAGGTCATTATTTTGAGATACAAAGTCAATATATGAATGTCACAATACTTCAATTAAAAACAGTTTCAATACCAAACCAGACAGTGCCACTATTGCATACTTCATTATTTTACTTTTGTTTGATTTTATAAAAGGACTGCTGCTGACTGCTGCATTGCTAAGTTTTGCAATTCTACATGCATTATTCAAACATTCATTGCCAAAAAAAATTCATGCACAGCATCATGCGGACCACATTTATTTATTTTAAAATGAGTTATTTTTAAAGAAGTAGGACATTTGTCTTTGTTTTTTTAATATTGTGATAAATATCGTGTTGTGGACTTTTTATTGTTGAATCATTGAATCTTGAATTTTTTTGCGTTTTCAGGTCCCTTATCCTAAGGTTTTTGTTTCTTTTTAAAATCATATTGGCAGAATTGTGCTTCCACACCACTGAAGTCAATCTATACTTGAAGTAACACACTGTCACTTCTGGCCGGCCACAATATCTGAGACAAACTATAATATGGATTTACTACGCTGACTAAGACAGCTTTACAGGGAGTTACAATAATAACTGGAGTGGATATTCGAGCTGGTTAAGAGAGCTATTGAGACACAAATGAAACTCAACACACAGGGATGATTCACGAACTTGGCAATGACCTCCTCAAGGGGAAGACACGCATTACACACTTCCTCCTTCATTTCTTCTATTTTTCTCAGTGCCCGCGCAGCATACGGCAAAGTCTCTCCCTGCGACGGAATCGCTATAACTGAACACCATCAACAAAACAGGAATAATATTGTAGGGAAATCATAAATTACAAATTAAAGTGACTGTTACTTTGCTCAGGGCCAAGTGAGTGCTCCAGAGTGTGACATGCACTGTAATCAAATCTTTTATTTCTCTAGTTTTTCGTGTCGTAAAAAGGGAAAACCCACCCTGAAGCAGAATTTACGTGGTGCTATTCCAACGATTTTTTACAGCTGAGTCGCTCTACACACAAAGAAATATCTCCATGTGCAGGAACCTTAGCATTAAGACTTAGCTCGATAACATCATGTGACAATTTGGGTGCTGGTCCATTGATGCTGAATGAATAGGTGACTTAGTAAAAGTTGAGTTTGCACATCAACTTACATTTGAACAAAGGGCTTCCAGTTGTGACTGAGGAAATGTCCATTTAATGCAGGCTGAAGACTGAAATATCACACTTTCCGTTTTTAGTTCATGTTTTAACAATGGACTTGAGAGAGTGTGCTACCTCTGTTTTTATCACATCATTTATAAAGTGTTTTTTTTAGGGCTGTGCATTTCCTAATGAACTCTTTTTCTGTCCCTTTAGTCCAGAAAAATCACAGCAGCTGTTTCACTGTGTGTTGAGCAGTGTGTTCACTACAGCCTGTCCATATGCTGTTGAGCTTCAAAAGAAACTTGTTCAAAATCGAGCATTACTATCATAACACGTTCTAAATAGGATAGAATGTTAAAACAGGCAGTTTCAGGCTGATTTTGCAGCAGTAAAAGGAGTGCTATCAGACATGCTGCTGGGAATACATTTGTGTGTCATTTTCTTTCTTCATTCCTGCCTACACGCTGCCAAATTACTTGTAGATAAAACAATACACATAATGATGGGAGTGTTTACGCCTTCATAAAAAGGAAAAATATAATGGCAACTTCAGCAGCTCGGAGATTGGATTCATCGCTTACTGTGCACGATGCTCACCAAAAATCTGACAGGCTGTTCTTAAATCTCCAAATATGTGCACCGCTAACTGCCAACTGATGAGTTATGGGCTGAAACAAGGCACTATATATGCAGGATGACGAGCAGCTCTTATAAACAGGAACATGTTATGAAACTCATAAGCTTCGACGGAATTTTGACAGCAGGAACCTGTCTTAAGTTTTGGCCCTCTCACCGCCCAAATTATTTAGTTGGCCCACAGCCTATTCTGCACTATTAAAAACTGCCAAAGTGAGCCCCAGAGCCTGCTACACCTACTGTGCAACATTCATTCAGACTCAGTCAATGCAAGTTGGTCTTGTTTTTAATCATGAAACAGCTACAATAAAGGCTTTTTAACTTTTGCACTTCAACAAAGTGCTGTGCCTGAATTTGTTTGCCAATTCAATCTCTCTCTGAATCGCTGTCTTAAGTGGAATAAAGTAAATTTGTATTGTGCACTCTACTGTATGTAGCAGCATGTCCTTCCCAGATGTTTCCTATTATATTTTGTATTTGGGTTGGGCGATTGGGCGAAAATATCAGCAAATGTATCAGGAGAGGTTGCCATCCGTGATCAGCTGGCTATATCGCTTTGTGTTGTTTTTTTATTTTGCTACTTTAATGCTGAACAAGAATGACAGACTGTCATTCAGCGAGTTGACCCAGTAGCACAGAGAGGTCAGCAAAGGTAGAGAGAGACAGCGGGGAAAAACAGCCTTGAATTTCATCATTTTAGGGCCGGGGCCACTCGGCCTTTCGTGTTGTCAGTTATTTGAGGGCACAAAGGCCAAATGCCAGAGCAGCTAAGCCATCAGATAAAACAATGATTTTAAGTTTACTGAAATAATAAATGTAACTTAAAGGTCCGGTGTGCAAGATTTAGGGGGATTTATTGTCATAATATGGCACAAAGTGACTATTAAATTCATAAGTATATTTTCATGAGTGTCTAATCACCTGAAAATAAGAATCATTATGTTTTTATTACTTTAGAATGAGCCCTTTATATCTACAGATGAAACGGGTCTTCTTCCATAGAGGCTGTCATGTTTCTACAGCAGCACAGAACAGGCAAACCACACACTGGCTCTAGATACAGCCTTTTGTGTCACAGCCACTGTAGGGCCTCATACACACTTGGAAGGAGATGAGAAGGCAAGGTGTTTGCAGTCTGCAAGCTCACCGCTAGATGTCACTAAATCCTACACACTGGTCCTTTAAGTGTAAGGGAGTTTTATTTTTAAATACTACATATATAATTCTGAAATACTATCTCAAAATAGTAAGAAAGTTTCCCAGAATATTTCTAAATATTGACTGAGTGTCTATATAATTATTTTAAGAAAGTTTCCCATTATAATGACTGACAGGGTCTTCTTTTTTTCATACCATTGGCTGACATGGACTGGCGACGTCTGGACAGCGGCAAAATTAAAACACAGACGTCAGAGGACATGAGTGTGTATAACAGATCAAGCTGTTTGTCAACAGAGACTCAAGCCTGCAGTATAAAATGCAAAATTGTACAATAACATAAGGCTTCACGAGCAAAGAATGTTAATATCATGTCAATGCATCACACTTAAATAGTCCACGTTTGCAGAGGTTTACACCAGGCTCAAAATCTGACCCAAAACTAGTTATAAACGTAGCTTTTTACTTGGTGTTGCCCAGTCAGAGTCTCAACGACAGAAGAAAAAACGTATTGACAGGAAAGAGGCAGAGGAGAAAAAGGTGAAATCAGCTGGGGCAGAGCGGGCAGGGCATCAAGGCCACTGTGGCCGCAGGGCAGAGAATTTTTTGAGGGGCACGAGGCCAAACTGAGGAAATTCCTGCCTTGGTGTGAAGCCAGAGTATTTTCGGTGAATTAAGGATTCATTTCAACCACCATCAGAGTTGGTGATTGTTGGAACAGTGGAAAGACTAACCAAGACAGTTTGATGAGTTTTATTTTGTTTTTGTTAAGCCGAATGAGGTGTGTCTTACAATGAAAAGAATGTAAAAAAATCCATCCGTTATTTCTAATCTCCTTTGCCACTTCAGTGCGTCTCCCTTTCAGTTTAACAACAGTTTGTTCTGTTGCACTGAAAAAATGCTTCATGCAAAAAAAAAAAAAAAAAAGTCTCTTATGTTTCAAACAACGCTGCTGCTTTTAAATCTGCCAAGGGTTTAATTTGCCTAATATTCACAGTCCTTGTGAAGGTAGCGAGAGCTCATGCATGAATGTGCATGCATCAGAAAGAAGAATTTCTAATTTTTCTCCTCAGTTTATCTGCTCTAACTCCCTCATTCTTGGGACCAATTGATTTTTTTTTCAATTAGAATTCTACAGTAAATGTCATGGTTGCCAGACTTTTAACAAACATTAGTTAAGACACGTTTAAGTGTCTTTTTTTTTTTTTTACAGCCCCACAGAACAAAAACAGTAACCCAGCTTTCATCTTCTCTTTTTGATTGTTCTGACTGTGTCGGTGGTGTACAGTACATGTAGTATTCATGACGGGCCAGAAGACAAGGGAACAGATACAAAGAGCCGTCTCCCTGAGGACGGCATGTGGGCAATGATTGTGTCAAAGATTAGCCAGGATGGACCACAAAGCTTGCCCACAAACTAGGACCCACGGGAAAATGTTATATCATAGTGCTGTGAGTATGTGGCAATTACACACCCAAGTGTGTGGCAAGTACTTTGCCATACGCTTTTCCATCTGTCAGCACAGGCGAACAAGTTCCCTGCTGGCCAGAGGGCCTCCAGATGTAGGATCCAGATGTCCTGTATCACTGATCTGACTGATGTCAACCAACAACAACAGTTGACAAAGACACAGTGCTGGATAATCCTGTAAAACTATTGGAGATTATGAACTATTCAATGGTTCAGTAGAGACTAAAACACTCAATTATAAATGTAAATCTTTATCTTCTGTCTTTCTAGCAATGCCCAGCTCACCTCAGGCTG
>JAJHUR010032079.1:0-22648 GCA_027495735.1 Lutjanus campechanus | reverse complement strand
GCCATTTTGTCATGCTTAGCATACTACAAATACCTAACATTACCTAAAGCTAACTTAGCAAATTTGCCATCCCTAGTTAGCCTCTTCCCTCGCCACAACTGTGTCCACATTATCCTCCTCTTTAGATTTTTCTCCATACACAGTCTATCATTACAAGGGCTCAACTCTTGCTCAGCTTGATTGTTTACCACTACAGCAGCGCAGATTGATGATGCATGCTGATGTTGTCTTGACTTGCATTGTAGTCAACGATTCAGCTAATCTTGGACATGCCATCGAGTCTGTTGTATGTAGACTATACGGTGATCGGTTGCACTGTGAGGCTTACAGTAAACTTATAAGATTGCTAAAATCTCACAGTTTGTAGGAGCCATAAGTCTTATGTCTTTGCAGTTGAATTTTTCGGTCCTAAACAAGTCATAATGCACTCTTCACCAAATGTAGTGCCAATTTAACGACACAGCCTTGATTTACCTTTCTTTGTACTGCAATTCAGTCTTTTTTTTTTTACCTACTGAGGAGTTTTTATACGAAAACAAAAACATATTTCTTTGCAGGTTCTCTCCTGCAACTTGATCAATTTTGGATTACATCGGCAATCATCTAAAGATGATTAAACCTTTGGGGATGCTCACTGTTTACAGTCCAATTAGCATCTTGAAACGAGAGAATGGAGTTGGAGCCTAATCTCTACAAACAGTTATCAGCATATAACTGCAGATACATTTCAAAAAGCTAATAAAAATCGCCATCATACAGTAGGTGATTGGTACCGAGATTGCATTTTGGTTAGTGCGTTCCGTCTCTTGCGTTCTCCACATGTACTGTTTACCTAACCAAAGCCTGCTCAGGCGTGATTGGTCAATACTTGTAAAACGGAAACCAGAAAACTTCCGATACTAAAAATCTTGTCCCTTGCTTACAAATTCTGCTTACATATGCAGATATCTGTTTATAGAGACTGCAACTTGATTGAAAGCTGTCAGATTGGTTCAAACAAAGTAGATCTGGGGACTTAAGTGTTAAATTGCTGGGAAGCATATTGATTGGTAGATTCTGACTTTTTAATGTTTGGGGTTGGGGGAAAGTACCAAGTATTTTCAAGTCGAAAGGCTCACGTTGAATCAAAGTCATGAGTCATTGGCAGCTTGTCGATTTGCAAGCCTTTTTTTGACTTTAGTCAAGTTTAAAGTCATCAAATTTATGACTCGAGTAATTCAATCTGAAATAACAAATTCTTCTTTTAGTTAATTCCTTCCTGTTTGCCTGAGATGCTTTCCATGTCTCTGGCTCTCATTCACTTAGTCGACTCAAATCAGATTTACTGTCAACACACACACACACACACACACAAACTCAGACAGTTGACACTCTATTAGTCTGTCTCTTTAGGTCACTTCAATCAAAGCAGGGCAAAACATTTTCCTTATCGTCAGCAATGAAACATGATCGCAAGGGGACATATGCACACATACACACACACCTAAACATACATAGGCAGTATGTCCCTCCCACAGTGTCCCAGGTTAACTTAACCTGCATACATCAGTCATCCCTCAGCATGGCCACATTGTTGAGGAAGATCAGGGAGGCCATAAATATTTAACCCCCCATTAGATGAAGCATGTTTCACCGTTCAGTGTCCACACCACCCGTCCCCACACACACACCGAAACCCCCTCACCCATCACCACCACACCGGCAGATGTGGCGAGTGAGCAGCAATTTGTTGTTGTTGTTGTTGTTTTCAGGTTGATGAGAAGTCAATGGGGACATGGAGGCAGTGGAGGGTGAGGGGCGCCTTTAATTTCACCCCTTTGCTCGTCTCAGGCGCCAAGGGTTCAGCCGGAGCTTAATTAGAATGCGTTTTAAATATTGATGGGGCTGGTTGTCCCTACTGTAAGGCCGTGCGGGGAAACTGGAGCACAGGAGAGGAAACTTGATGAGAGCAAACACACACTCTGACAGCTCTGAACTGACTGGCTTATTCATTAATTAAAATAAGATGGATGGCTGAAAAGAGGGAATGAATTAGAGAGGTTAGACCGTCAGATAGATAGATAGATAGATAGATAGATAGATAGATAGATAGATAGATAGATAGATAGATGGTTAACCTGGACACATTGCACAGACTGTTTGCTGTTTCGCAAAGTGAGTGTCAGCCATCTGAACTTCCCCTAATTTTGTTTCATTATGTTTGTAGTTTAGGCAAAGACTTCATGATACTTCATGATCATTCATCTGTTCAGTTCAAGTTCTTGTCTGGTTGCCGGTGCTGAGTACACCATTTCAGGTTGTGACAGCTGAGGGGGAGGGGAAATTGTCACCTGATGACAGTTCTCCTAGTCTGGGAACCAGACAGATCTGCAGGTTCATGTTTTATTTGCTGTGGCAGATGCGTCTGGTCTTCTCCACATTCAGACAGATTTCCAGCCAACCTGGATGAAAGTCGGGCATCAGGAGAAAACATTGTGGTGTACCAGAATATTTTTCATGTCTAGGGTTTATTTTAACCAAACCAAGATGGTTTTGGTGAGTTTTATTTGATTTCTGTTGCATTTGAATGATGTGTTTGACAGTAAAATGACTGCTTTTGCCAATGGAGTCTGGTGGGCTTGGCGAGAGTGATATAACGTCTGTTTCAGGTTAAACAAAAAGGATCTTACTCTTACAAAACGGTCTGTCTCTGTAGAGATTCTTTCCATTATGTTGTCTGTTAGAGTTGACCTGAGACTGTCAGTGGCAAAACAAAGTCTTGGATATACATTTACAGTTGCATACAAGGACTGCTTTGCAGCCATTGCAACCTGTTTCACGGCTGGAGAATGAAGTGATCTACTGGGCTGATTCCAAAACTTTTTTGTAACCTATTAGAGTTAGTAGAGTCTGTTTACAATTTTCTGTCACTTAGCGCTACATCTCACATTTTGTTGCTCTGATTGGTAGCACTTCAATTCAACTGCATCTCGCGGCATTTTAGACTAAGCCCGTTGATAATATCCCTTAGAAATTGATAATAATCTGAGAGGTTCTAGACCAAAATGCATTTTGATCTGGCAATGCCAGTCTAGGGTTTTGCAAAGCTATTTCAAAAAATCTGAGACACCCTACCTCCTTGTTAAAGGGATAGTTCACCCCAAAATCAAACATATTTTTCCTCATACCTGTAGAGCTATTTATCCATCTAAATTTTTTTGGTGTGAATTGCAATGTTTGGGATATATCAGCTGTAGAGATGTTTGTGTTCTCTTAAATATAATGGAACTAGATGGCACTCGGCTTGTTGTGCTCAAAGCACCAAAAATTACATGTGAAAAACTCAACAGCAATGTCTCTTTGCAGAAATCATGACCCGGTTACTCAAGATAATCCACAGACCTTGATATGAGCAAATTCATGTCGGAAATAATTCCTTTGTACCAAACTACACCTGTAATCTGTGTCACCGCACAGGAGGAAGTGTACATTTAGTCATAGAAGGGAGGCTTGGTTGTGACAGTGCAAAATAAGCATTATTGGTTCCCTTCTCAGCTGAGCTGTATCCTCTTGTCCATAAGTAGATGCATGCATCCTTCTGCACGGTTGGTGGGTGTAATTCAGTAGAAAGAAAATAGTTCCTACTGTAATCATGATTTCTGGAAAGAGAGATTGCTGTTGAGTTTTTCAAATGTATTTTTTTTGCACGTTGAGCACCACAAGCCAGGTGTGGATTTCCATTATATTGGAGAGAAGGCAGATATCTCTACAGCCGATATCTCCAAAACTCTGCAATGCACATCAATGTAGATTGCTAAATAGCACCACAGGTTAGAGGGAAAACATATACTTTTGATTTTAGAGATGAACCATCCCTTTAAAAAATCTTTTCTACTTTCAGACACTGTACAGATTTCCGAAAGGTGAACATAAGGTACTCGACATACTCTTCCAACTGCTGCTGTTTCATAAGGACAACCTCAGATTATGTGGTGGTTGTACTGTTCCTGTGTACTTTCAGAGGATTCTTTGAAAACTCTTATTATTTAGCTAGAAACACAACAAGCGTTTCCAGGGAACATCCACACAATGTCAGCACTTTGGCCCAATGTCATCTCAAAGCAAAATGTGCAGGAAGTAAAAGTGGAGCTGCTGGAGGCTTTGAAAACTTCCAGACCACTCAATGTCACAACTGTTGCAGAAATAAAGCTTTAGTCTAATGTGCCAGGACATGTCTCAGAGGAACAGACAGAATGGAACAAGGTTAAAGAGAAGAGGATAACAGACACATATGGACACAGAGAACAAAGGAGGAGGCATCACATAAGAGCATAAAAACACAAGACGCAACAATAAATCAGAGGTGTGTTTTGCCATTAAATAACAATAAAGACTCAGTGCCCATAAAACAGCTGAAAGTGAAGTCAATGAGTGGGTGAGAAACAAAATCAAATTTCTAAAGAGAGGTTGGGAACAAGGCCAAGGGAGAGGAGAAGAGTGGGGAGAGAAGAAAAAAGGGTTTTGACAAGTGACAGGAAGAGAAAGAGAACAGAGGAGAGCAGAGCAGGAGGAGGGGAGGAACACGAAGGACAGTTAGAGGAAGAGAGGATAAAAATCTGAAAGGTTGGAAGAGAAAAGACAGCAAAGGCCGGAGAAGAAAAAAGTGTCATTTCTGTTTTACAGAGATATTTTCTTCATGTGAAAGGGAAGTTTCCAATACAGTGTGTTGTGACACGTTTAAGAGGTTGTCCAAAGTGGATATTCTCTGTTTGCCTTGTGCAGGGTCGGCCAGGTTACAGCGGTGCCGGAGCAGAGAGACCAGTAAAAGAGAAACAGCTCACACAGACGAACGACTTCTGTCACCTGCAGCTGTCTGTCAAACCTGGAGATCATAGGAACGACACAGAGCCAGCTGTGATATTAGAAAAGGTGAAGATGAAACATTAATGATTGCCATAGGGACATAAAAATCAAAAACTCAACACATCAAAGGCTCAAATATATACATAAACATGTGATATATAAAAATGATCTAAGAAAATTAAGTTGTCAAAGAAAGTGATGCCATGAAGGTACTGGAGAAAAAAGCTGTTTGCAGGCATCTTAGTTACACACGTTTTACATATGATTGCATTGTGCAAAAATACATGTACATCACTAGCCACCACAAATTCCACAAAATATGGGCAAAATGTGACCAGAATAAGAGTTTTTTTTCAGGAGTTTGGAGACTGGGATTACACTACATGAGCAGCATGGAGGCATTTTATGGTCTTTTTAAGTTTGTTTTTCAACTTTGAAGATTGGTCACTATTCACTTCCACTGTTTGGGAGATTCTGCAACGCTGTTTTCCTGTGAAACTCCAGCAGTGTTTTGTGGATTAAAAAACTAAACCCGACTTTCAAACGGCATTTTTGGGTTGACTATCCCTTTAAGGTGCCCTGATGTTTTGTTGTCTCAAAGCTTTTATTATAAGCAGGAAAAATCAGGAAATGTCCGGTTTGCGATCTGCAGTAAAAGTAACATGAATCCCATCAGCTGAAAGCGAACATGAAAGTAAAACATAGAGGATACCTCGGAGTACAAGCAGCGACTCCTGAGAGAAACTAAACTTCAATCCACAGAGTTTCACACACAGGCCTTTGGAAGCTGCAGAAGTACTGAGAGCTGAACACGTTGGCTTTTAAAAAACATCTTTCTCTCTGGGCACCTGCGCTGACATGAGCTGAGTCTCTGCTCTCCAGCGCACACAGACAGGTAAAGTCTCTTACATTTTCCTGGTTACCATGGTGACAAGTCCCCAGCAAATAAATGATTGGTTGCCTGGGAAAAAGCACTGATGACATGAGTGCCTTTCTGAAAAGTTAGTTTCCAACTCAAAACGCTTGGAGCAGCTGACAAACAAGCAAGCTGACAAACAAACAAGACGCTGAGTGCATCGTCTTTTCTCTAGGTGGCCGCAGACGGTTTCTCCCCGCTGGGAACAACTGAAAAAAGACTTCCCTCTGCCCTTCAAAAGCTACGTGGACATGGGCCCTTACAGGCAGAACAACATGTTGTAAACAAAACATATTACCACCTCATAAGGTGATCAGTTGATATAAGGAAATTTACTTTGATTTTGACATTGATTTTGGAGTTGTGTTTCTTGCCACCAGCTGAATATAAAATAAACTTTTGTTTTGATCTCCACCAACTCTGGAGAAAAGATCATCTAGCTCTTCCGCTGCTAAAATGTTCAATGCTAAGTTTGTTTGCTATTTCGTGCTGAGCAATTAGTGTACCGTGGATTTATCGAGACATGGTGAGGCTTGGGTGGCATGATGGCGCAGTGGTTAGCACTGCTGCCGCACAGCAAGAAGGTTCTGAGTTCGAATCCCCGAGCTGGCAAGGCCTTTCTGTGTGGAATTTGCATGTTCTTCTCGTGTCCACGTGGTTTCTCTCCAGGTACTCCGGCTTCCTCCCACAGTCCAAAGACATGCAGCATAGTAGGTTAACTGGAGACTCTAAATTGCCCGTAGGTGTGAATGTGAGAGTGAGTGGTTGTTTGTCTCTATGTGTCAGCCCTGCGATGAACTGGCGACTTGTCCACGGTGTACCCCGCCTCTCGCCCAAAGTCAGCTGGGAGAGGCTCCAGCCCCCCGCGACCCTCACGGATAAGTGGTTACAGAAAATGGATGGATGGCGAGGCTGCTCACACCTCAGCCCCTGGGACTCGTGCCGGGGCGGAGAGCACTCCAGCCCAGTGGGGGACACACACACCTAACGTTAGCCACACAGGTGACAGTGATGTCTAACACCTAATATGAAGTGATAAAAAATAAAATGTGAATAAAAATGTGAACTTGATATTCAGCTGAAAAATGTCTCTTTCACAAAAATTCTCAGTTTTCTCAGTTCTTTGTCTGAAAAATTGATTTTTTGATACAACCAACCAACATTCAAGTGCTAGAATAAAATGTTTTTCTGTGTGTGTTTCTGAAACTAAAAAAATCTGTTCTTTCTTTTGATATATTCCATGTTTGCGTATTCATAGAACTGAATATTCTGTGGGTGTTGAAAAATCAGTAAATTTTGTCAAAAATGCTGGCGCTGGCTGGCAACTTTTTTTTATGAAATGCTGGTGGGGAAAGAGTTAAGTGTTATGATTCTTGACCTTATGAGTCACTATAAAATGCTTTACAGCGTGTTATGATTATTGTTATAAAGCATTACAAATATGTATGAGTGTTTATAATTTTGATGATTATTACACAGTGCTAGAAGCAGACCGTAATGCATTATAAGTATGTTTATAATGCCTTATATATATGTGGGAGAAACTGTTACCTTACCGTCTATGGTATTACAACTAAGATTTAGTTTATGTGCATTAAATATTTTCACCAGCCTCCTCCTATAGGTGCCCAAAGGAGGAGCTTTAGTTGACAAATACATTAATAAACACGCAGTAGTTTGTTATAAACCTTATATTCAATGATTTTAGTGTTTATTAATGCTTTAATAATTAATTAAGTAAATATTATTTTGTCATGATTGGCCTGAAAATGCAGACAGTGTTGCATCATCACCAAGGAGCCAGACAGATACCTTACAGATATTTTTCATGATGATCAAACTTATTTTCTGCTTCAGATGCAGCGGTGCTAAATAATTTGTCTGGATGATCATGTCAAATGTGTCTCTAAAGCTAATAATTCCTTTAGCAGGAACTTTGTTTGCACCTCAAGCAAGATCTAAAACTTATTCTTGCAGCTCTGAGGAAACTTTATGGAGATACATAATCATTTGCATAAAAACGATTGGATAGAAGTCTGGTTATTCTCTCAGCCCCTGGTACTATTTAGTTTGTAGTTTTGAGGAAGCAAAGAAGTTGTCAAATCATTTTAATGTTCAGGCACATGATGCAAAGTCCTGAAGGTGGATGAAATTAATGGAAAGCAAAGAACAGGACGACTTTGTTCAGACACAAGTCCAAATGAGTTTTACAGAGTGGTCCTAAGTAATCATCTCTGACGCATGTCTGTGATTTCCAAATCTGCCATCTCACCACTCTTTAACTCTGCACCAGGAACATTTTTTTCTGTACTTTCTGTACAATGCCCAGTACAATCATTTCACGACTGTCCTGAAAACTAATCTTGCTCCGAAAGAGTTTAACAAAGAAAACGGCAAAAAAGCTGAGGACAAAGAGGACGACAAGCTGTCGGGAGACAACAGGACACAGACGAGACAGAGAAAATCAAAGTGGAGAGAGAACACGGAGGAATAATATTATTAAATGTTGACATTTCAATAGCAAAGAACTCGAGGAATTAAAGTGAAGGAGAAAGTTCAGAAAAAGGCAGATGAAAAGAAGAAAAATCAACGCGGAACACAAATTCTTGGGTGGGAATGAAGACACAGGCAATAAAAGAGGATGAAAGGAAGAAAACTTTGAAAAGGAGGACAAGGAAAAAGAAAGAACACTTTAAAGGTGAAGGCTGTGGCCTTGACTAATCGTCCATACGGCTCGGTGGCAGCCAAGCCACAGGGAGCCACCCGGTGTGTATGTGTGTGTGTGTGTGAGGCAGGGAGATGAATATGCATTGTTTTCTGTCTAACGTCAGGCTACCAGCAGGTTGCCAGCTTGGCCCATTATAGCCAGGGAGGACAGCTAACATGGATCATGCACAGTTACACACACACACACATACACACACAGGCAAATGTAAAGGGCAACACACACACAAACACAAACACAACGGCAACACACAGACACAAGCGCACTGACACGTATGACTGCACGTGCACATATAATCCTGGACATGCACAAACAAAAGCACTCAAACAGAAACACGCAATCACCTGACAAATGACGGCTAGAACAGTTTGTTTGAACAGCTCATACACATCTCTGTCTGTGGCCTGTTCCATTTCTCTGCTTCATTACCCTGTCCTGTCTTTCTTTACTCCTCTGTAAAAATCATTCCTTCCTAACCCTCCCTCTTTCCTTTACTCTCATTTTAGTTGGAAAGTGAATATAAATTCTGTAACCCTTTTCAGACATATACTTGATGATGTGAATGTTCTGGTAATCAGGAATATCAGTCCCATGGTCACTTTTCCCCCTCCGGCCGAAACAATCTTGAGCACAACTTTGACACATCATCAGCTTTCGAGTTGATGAGCTGAACTCAGCAAACAGTTGCCTATTTACACATCCAGCCAACACATCCTCATACGTTAAAGGCAGAATAGGTCGACTGCTAATGATTACCAAAATGACAAACAAGACCGCTGGAGAGTACCTGCAACAGGCAGCCCCAGATGGTGCATTACCTGCAGTAGGTGGTGTTGGCACGCCCTCAGTCTGGAGAAGCAGCAGGAGTATAAGCATGGAAGCTATGGAATGTACTGCAGTGGACAAGGAGGCGAGATGAGTGTCCTGTCAAATAAATCTGGTTGGTTTGGAGAGGGTGATATTTGACTTACAAAACAGTGGTTTCCCAAAAATTCTAAGTACACTTAAACTGGTATTCATGCTAAAATATTTTTTTGCTGCTGACCCTGTCCATAGCAGTACATTTCTTAACTTCATACACTGCTTAGTCGCGAAGCTTCTCCAAACTAGGGATGTGTGGACTACCGACGAGTGTAATACACACAGGTTCTGTTGTGGCTGAAAACTTGAGCATGAAACAAAGTGGTTAAGTTTTGGGCTTCATAAAGCAGAGGGGAGCTGCAGATTCAGGTGATTAATTACTGAGCAGGTTCATCACTAAGCGTGACGACCTTCATATCAGACATCGCCTTTTGAATCATTGTTATTATGAAAGTACTCATTATAGCTGGTTTTAAGCAAGAAACCAAAATCAGTTTAATAAACTACAAAATACTGTTTATTTTATATATATTATATATGATTTGCAATATAACATGTTCCCATTCTATGCTAACATGTTCCCATTCTTTCTTGCATAGAAACTAGAAAAAGAGAGTAGGACTAGAAAGGTTTTTGACTTTTGCGTGCTTCTTTTCCAACTGTGGGGATTTGACACAAATCTTTGCTGAACTGATTTTGTCTGCTTGTTTCGATTTACATTTGAAATAAACTGAATTAATTAAACTAAACTAATTTAGGCTGCAACGGCAGATAAGTATAAGAAATATTTTACTGCACTAATGCACTTACATACTAATGTCCATGATGTCCTTCCAAGATGTCATTATTTTCAAACTCGATTCTGTTCTCCAGTGTTACTGCTCCCTCATGTACCAGATACCATGGAGGCACTGTGGCTCTATCCATAACATGATTGCATCATTGTGCTGTTGATCCTTTGGGCAAATAATAATTGAATTGTGTTTTGTGCAATGAGCAGTAACTCAGCAACACGGCATGCTGGGATCTCTTGCAAGTGAATTTTGATTGATAGTGTGGTGCAATAAGGGTCTTATGGTGCATTCATAAGAAGTGGAAATATACAGGGAGTGTAAAATACAGCAAAATGAAAATTGTTTTGCATTCAGTCAAACCTGAAAACACTTTTCCCTTTTGACTTGTTGAGTGTGTGTTTAAATATGCATGCTGTAAGGTACAAAACACTGTTTTAGAATCTTAATTAAATCATAAGAAGGACTCTTTCCATCTGACTTACAAGACTGTGCAGTGTATGTCATTCCGAGAAAAAAACATTATTCATTTTCACCAGCTGCATTTTCAAATGTCAGCACACAATTTATTCCTAACCACCGCAGACAGAGAGCAAGGCAACTGAAAAAAATATTCATTCTCATACACGGGACTGTTCACGTGGCGTTTTTCTGATAAACTCCTAGTGGCAGTCGCAAAGTCACTGTGGAAGACAGCAGTGTCAATGCTTCAAAATTTTAAGGAGCAACTGTGTGGGGGAAAATCCTGACCTGCAGAACAATCTATTCGAGAACTGAGTAGCTAATTCATGGATGAGTCTAAAATCTGATTGCCCACATGCAAAAGTTTGCAGGCAAACCCTCACTTTATATTTCAGATCTTATGATGAGGAGTGCTTTTGTGGCTCACGTGGCTCAGGGAAAGGCATCAGCGACAAAATAAACAAACAGAATGAGATTTGTGTTCCCCTCCTGTGTGTAGCATCTGTCACGCTCCTGACAGGAAACATAGAAACCAGCGGATTATGATGGAAATGAGTGACAGGAATGTTCTTGGTGAAGACAGGAGATTGAAAGGAAAATGTGTGCCTTGTCGTCTGGAAGTACTGCCCCCAAACCCCCCACCCCCCACCCCTCCGTCTCTCAGGCTCCCAGTGGATAATGGATTTGACTGTACTATTTGGCTGGAATGAAAGGATGGTGTGACAGTTTCTGTTTCCCCCTGAGGAGAATTTATAATCTCCAGGCAGGAATTTGCATTTGTCTGTCATCTGATAGAAAGGACATTTATTGTAGGCCAAGTTTGCATGAATCCTGTTATAATAAGATCGTTGGTAAAGGTCACATGTAGTCTTTCACGTGGTTTACAGTTATGAGCAAACTGAAGTCCATATTGAACACCTGCGGATAAAGCTGTGTTCTTTAAAGCAAAGCCCACGTTAGTGCCACCTGATCTGTAACGCCTACACTCCTCAGTCTCATGACATGAAGAGAAGGTTCTGGATATTTGTGTGATGGAGGTGAACATGCTAATATTAACTCTAAGTAACAAGTAAGCGGAATAGTCATATTTGCGACATACGCTCAGAACGATAATCTTGTCATGTCTGTATGCTAAGGGCTTGTGTACACATAGATTTTTTTTTCTGAGCACCGGGATATTTCTAGGGCTTGAGTACTACGGGTGCCAGGACCAGAACTGTGGTGCACATGTATCATGTACAGACTTACAAAAAAGCCTCTTGGAGCCATACTCTAAATTGCAAAATGGCTCAGTGGCACCCCCTACAATGTTCTCCTCCACGTACAAAAGTCAGCCTCCACAACTTCAAATTGGCACTGGTAATCTAAAGACCTTTGCAATGTTAAATTGCAAAGCTTTTGAGAATTTGCTGAGCGTCCTGCCCGTGGTGGTTTCAGTTTTCAGCAATCTGTTGTATCTTGAGTGTAGGTGGTCAAATCTGCCAGAGTCTTCACATGTTAAGAGTCCTGCCTGAAGAAATCTACATGCCAATGCTGAATCACAGTCAAAGTGAGCACAATCATTTATTTAGATGGGGTGGAACACATCACCATGGTAATCATGAATCTGGAGGCAAAGCTTGTTCTGGCCATGTCCGACTATCCTGAGCTTATTGTCATAGGAGTGACATAAAAGAAAATGAAAAGAAAAGAACTATGCTGAGAGTTCTCTGCCACATTCTGCTGTCATTGCGGTCATGCTAGCTCCTCTGTCCCGAGGGTGGGGCTCAGCTAACCTGCTTTGTCTGCAATTGTTGTTTGAAACAACTAGAGTGTGCTTGTCAAGCTAATAGCAAAGTATGAACTCAGTAACTGTGAAGATAATATTGTTAGAAACAGACTTAGAAACCTACTTTAATGCTGCAAGCACAACAGCCTGTTCAAAGCAGTAGGTCTTCGGTGCAGGGGCTGCGTGGGCGTCTCAAAGTGCTCCTGCTATTTTGGTTCATGTAGGTGCAGCAGAGCAAAGTGCAAAAGGTCTGATATAGATCAGAGGATATTGGGACAATGACAAAACAGACTGCTGCTGCTGTGATGTGACGTCTCCCACATGAACAACAGAATATGAAGTTATTACAGACCAGTCTGTCTGTAGGAGCCTTGTCATTTGCACGTTTGATGGAGACGGTTGTGTTATGGCATCTCTGAAATCAGAGACTGCAGATTTATGAACATGCCTTCAGACAGCTGCAGGGACTTAATGAACTGAATAAGAAGCTTGTTATACATTTTAAAGCAGATTCTGTAAGAATTAGTCATGTTAATTTATAGATAAATGCAGATAAATTTGCTGACATTTCCGCTTTCAAACATGAATTTTTCATGCTGATGTAAACACATGGAGATTGATTAATTAAAATGGTTTATTTCTGTCATTATTATGTCACTGATGCAGATTTGCTCCAAGTATTCAGTTTATCCTTGTTGATATGAGAATAGGCACACAGCAGCATTTGGGCTATTCACACCAGACCTCCTTAGTTTAGTGTGAGAATGACAAATTCAGTAAGAGGCTATGGTGGATAAGTGGGCTAAGAACAGGACTATTTTGTGGGAGAGCGGGATTTAAGTCTGTTTCAAGAAAGTAGGGTTTTAGTCTAGTGCAAAATCAATTCTTGACTTAGTTGACTTCTTAGTTGAGGTTTTTCTATATTATTATTTTCAGTTTTTAGGTGCACTTTGGTTAGGTTTAGGCAACAAAACTACTTGGTTCGGTTTTAAAAAATACCACTAATACTTTATGCTAAGTAGGTGCAACTTGCACTGCTGGTTACAGATACACTTGGGTGTTTGTCTCTGCCACGCTAGGCTATATACACCCAGGTGTAAATAGCCACATTGGCTATGTACAACTACCATTGTTTGCTATGTTACCTGTGCACTTGTCTTTGCCATACTTGGCAATTTACACCTGGGTGCAACTCGAATTGTTGGTTGGTTTCAGAAACCTGGGCGCTTGTCTCTGCCATGCTAGACTCTGTACGCCCAGGTGTAAATAACTATATTGGCTGCAGATATCATCTGCCTTAATTATATTATGCTTAGACTTGAAAGGCAAATTTAATAGTATTTTTACATCATTTTTTACAGCCTACATCCTGACCTTTTATGTGTCAGCACTTCGCATCTTAATGGGAAAATTATTTTCAGGTTTTCCACCACACCATATTTGAACCCACATCTCCACAATGTAACTGCACAACTGTTTCCACAGTAACACAGACGTTTTAGCAGATAAATGAGGCAAAATGCATTGTGTATAGTCATAATTAGATTTGAGCAAAGAGAGCGAAGAGTCTGAAGGATTTAAAATCATTCGTTCATAATACTTTTGAGCTTTAAACCAACTTCTGGTGCTTCTGGTAGAAGGGAGGAATAGCTCGTGGGGGAAAGAGTCACGAAATTGCAAGAGCACAGTACACATCCTTGCCCAGCGAGCCACCGGGGTGTCTCTACATAATACGATTTGACTGCTGAAATCCATATGAAGGGAAGGGATATGAAGAGGGTGAATGGGGGATTGTGGCAGGCAGTTTTTGTGCGAGGAGAATGGATAATCTATAGGCATGGATTTACATTCATCTCCTCTTCTGTGGAGCTGACTTGGCACAGAAAACACAAGACTTATGAAGACATCAGCTCTGCGGCTTTCAGTCAAAATGTATGGAGATGAATCTCGCTGTGTTGGAGTGCGTGTGTGTGATTGAAAAAAGAAAACATTCAACGATGAAGACATCAATCATGATTTGGTTAGTCAACGTCCATGCAGATTAAACAGCGGCAACAGATTATACCGTGTATGTGTGTGTCCGGGGCTTACTATGTTCTCCTTTACATTAAATGTGAAAACGCACATTATTAAAGTCTATGATAAATATTGTGGCACTCACATACAGTACACATGAATGTCATTATGTGTTTGGAAATGCCAGCAAGGCTGAGCTTTGCATACTGATGACACTGCTCATGCTTCAACAGAATACAGTATATGCTTGCTTAGCTCCACACCAAGAAAGCTTATTTTGCTCCAAAGATTAAGGCAACAATTTGCATCTTAATCCCCCCTAACATGTAGTCAAAAGCACATAAGCACTGGAACAGTGACTGGTCAGGGGTCTTCAAATGCAACAAAAGTGCTTACATGGCTTGTGTGAATATTAATTGCTCTTTGCCAGAGTCCTGAAAGTTTGATAAGAAGACTTAGCGCGTTGAAAAATTCTTGGTTTTCCAACCAAAGCGGGATCCTATTATTACTGTCCATGCTATACCAGACGGAAGCCAGATCAAAAGCATCAAAGGACGGCTTAAGCTCACTTGCCGTAAAGTTAAAGGGAATATGAGTTTCCAGCTGACAACACCAGTCAGAAAAAATGCATCCCAGAAATGCTTTTGTCATGAATTTCAAATGATTGTACTAATAGTTATACAGTAGTTTTTGACAGTATGGGTCCTGCATTCAAAGAGCAGTCAAACCCCAAGGGATGTACAGACGAGAAGCAACAGACACAAATCACTGAGCTATGGAAAATACATCATTTTAAGAGACAGCCTACTTAAACATGTGAGACTGTACCATCCACGGGTATATGTGGATTAATAAACTGACAGGAAGAGGCCTGGAAAGAGGAAACATACATGTTGGACCAGAGCTGCCATGTTAAAAGACCCAGTTTCTTTGAAAGGCCACGTGTGATTAAGGATTGTTTGATAAGCTTACAATCTGGTCACTTGGCACATTAGCAACAGAATAGGCTGATTGCCTATGACTCCCAAAATTACATTTGACCGGTGGAGAGTACTAGCGACAGACGTATCGGACCTTAAGTACAGTATGTCTGAAAGGCACAAAATGTTAAACACATGGTCAAACATTTGAAACAGCATCACTGTGGTTAAGCGAGGTAAACAACCGTGGTTTGTGTTGAAATAAGTATGTTATGTAAGTATGTTATGACATAATGTAATTCACTTAAAACATTAAATAAGTTATCCTTGACTTTTGGTTTCACACAGGATGCGAATACCGGTTTCCTGGGTGAGGGTTAAAATAAGTATGTCATGTAAGTCATGTGTCACAAGTCACATTTGTAACATAACATAATGTAACATAATTCAGCATAATGTTAGTAACTTAAAAACTTTAAATAAGTCAATGTTGACTTTTGATTTCACATGGGACTTGAACCCTGGTCTCATGGGTGAGGGGTAAAGTAAGTATGTCTTGTGAGTCACACAATAGAGGTGACAGAAATCACACTAACAATAAATGTAAATATAGGTCATAATAAGCTGCGTGTACAGCTGACCTATAAACCCGTTTGTCCAGTAAGGACGTGCTGCGCATTGGCTGAAAACTTTGCTCTGTTATATTCAGACATGAGTTAGACATAAAAATGTACTGTGATGCTCCCCACTAATAACTCCTGCATAAGCTAACCTTGCAGCCCAGTGTCCTGCCATTGTCATATTTTGATTCACATTTTAAAGACGTACAGTACCTGCCTTGGCACTGATTCAAAGATCACTCAAGTAATAGTGATCATCTAATGGTCTTTGACTTTTGTTGTATTGTACTAGTGCTCAAGACTCTCGGAGCTCAGCGCTCTCTAAAAGGCCAACCTCTGGAACTTTGTAGTGGCTCACTTGGGTCAAGTGCCACCTACAGTATAGTATGATACAGAGAGGTTGAAAATGTTCATGTGGCCTTAAACACTCACTGCTGACTAATAGCGGCTGTTGAAGGATGGCCTACACATGCTTTGAATAGTCTACATACAGTGTAAATATTGCAATACAATGAATTAAGTACCTCTTCAAGGAAGCACTTGAATCCTCAGAGGATGTAATTATGATCATTGATGTGGGGATTTTTGAGTGTCACACATTATTTCTGATCACTCTATACTGAAGCACAGTCATTGTAGTATAAACAGCCTTAATGTATGCATATAATATATTATAAAGACATTCTTGCTAAGCTTTTAGTAAATTACAAAATACTGTCGTAGTCTACAGCAATGAAAGACTGCATTGTATGTTAAATGAAAAGCCAGGTGTCTGTAGTGAAAAAATGAGTCTTAGCCTTTCACTTTCCACACATAAAGAGGTATATTTCTGGATCCATAAATTCTGTCTGATAGTTTGATATTACATGCTATAAACCTCTTCCTGTAAATCTGATTTTAGAGGAGGTTTTTAAACCTTTGTGAATGGAATTACTGCATCAGTCTTAGTGTTTAAAGAGAGATAAAAGCTAAAGATAAAACTGTAAATCAAGTAATAAGACAGCTGGCTCATGGACTGCTTAATACATGGTACTTTGCATTTATAGGTTTGAATCCCTTCTTTGTCATCTAAGTGATCATTCCTAATTATCCCAAAGTTATAACTAAAGCTTCACCTAATTAAACAGCTACAGTAGTTACCTAAAAATAAAAGGTAAAATACAGCTTATGTCGCACACATGCAACACATTAACAGATGAACCGGTATGCTGAAATAAGCAGGGACGTCCCTGATAAAGACGTCTGGATGGCAGCATATGTGGCTCCAAAGCCTGCATATACCTTTAAGCACGAAAGGTGCCTTCACAGATTATTAGTGACAGTTACCCAGGATGTCATGGGCACTAACACACCCCCATCCCATCACAGCCTTTTTAACTTTGCACTGGTAACAATCAGGATGGTCCTTTCCTTCTTCAGAGATCACAACGTCCATTTCCCATTTCCAGAACCAAACTGAAATGTGGACTTGTCAGGCCACAGCACCCTTTTCCACTTTCTCAAAGTGTTCCTGAGTCCATAAAGTGTCCTTTGTAGAATTATGTGGGTTTTTAATGCAGTTTTTAAAGCAGTGCTTCCTGAGGGGTCAAAGGTTACTGGCATTTAATGTTGGTTTTTGGCCTTGCCCCCTCTGTGCAGAGATTCCTCTGGATTCTCTTAATGACATTATGGATTGTACATGGTAAAGTTCCTAGTTGAAGATGGGTCATTGTAATAATAATAATGGTTGAATTTCATTGGTTTTGGCCTTTGTTTAACAGGAAAAAAAAAACATGATTAGATTTTGATATAAAAATACAGAGAAATTTCTTCTTATGATTAATTATTGCTAAATAGGAGCACTATATGACATAGGATTAAAAAGGTATCTTTCTATTCACCTTGACTTTAAGAAGACTTAAATTTCCTCCAGGTATCAGACAGAAGTGTAAATCTGGTGCATGGAGAGAAACACACACTAACAGAGGGAAATGGGGGAAAGTATTGAAGTATGAATATATTAAAGTATGAAGAACAAATCACATATAGACATTTTTTAATTCTGTGGATTAATTAGTTCCATTGTAGTGGGCACTGATTCTGAAAAGCAATTAGAATTTTAATGTTTCTTTTTTTTTTTTTTAAATCCAGTAAGCATCACAAATAAAATTCCATTCATCTGCAAACTCATGTATGCACTAAATTTTGTACTTATTTGACTAAAAGATGGAGAGATGTTTTTGCATCTATACCAACATTGTGGGTGAACCAACAGAATAACTTCAGCCATGCTAAAAAAAAGCACATCAGGCTGTACATACTGTATCATCTGTATCATATACGACAGGGCTGTGCACCATCTCAAGGCTAACTTCATCATTATGTAGAAGACACAAGGGCAGACAGTCTCAGCCTCTCGACAAAAAGGTTTCAGGGAATACTTGTACTTGCTTTTTGGAAAAAAAAAATAGACAAGGAGATTGTTCTCAAGACATTTACTATAGGGCCAGAACCAGGAGTAGATTAGCTTAGCATAAACATGGGCAGTGGCTGGAAACAGCTAGCCTGGGTCACTCCTGAATAATATGCCTACCGATCTTATTAAAATTAACTGATTAACAAGTTTGTTTATTTGACTCAAAACATCGAAATGTACAGTCAAAAGGACAAATTGTGGTTTTAGGGGAGTTAAAGGCTAATCAAACTGAAATACAGTAACAAACTACAGAGCAGATCTACTGGAGCAGCTTCAAGTGACAACTATAAAGTTCCATTCTGTAAAACATCTTTTGCTCTGACTACTTTTTTCTCTGAAAGGAGCATAAAAGCCCTTCTAGGAACAGGTGTTGCAAATTAGTATTCGCTATAAAAAAATAAAAATAAAAAACTATGATACTGGCATCTGATGGATGTTTTTCAGCTTGTTTATGTATACTGTACCTGACCTTATCAAATAAACGATAAATAAATAACCAGAAAGTCAAAGTGAGTCTATCATGGAGCACTAGCTTGCCAAAAATCTTAATTTTCTTGTCTTTTTATTGACTCTTGACTTAGTATTGTGTGAGTTGCCTCTGTAATACTTTCCATCTGCAAACAACAGAAAAATGCCTAAAAGCTGCTGTGTGATGAGATGCGCTACCAACAGGGGTAAGAAGCCAGAATTAAGTTTTTATGAGCTGAAACTGAAGAACTGAGCCTTTAAGCAGACAAAAAGTGGATACAGGCAGTGAGACGTGAGTCATCAACAGGAAGATTGGGGAAAATTGTGGGATTGTGGGAACTAAGTGAAGCAAGGTCTGGGTTTGATCTTTCTTCAGTTAAAAGATGATCTCAGGGAAGGTTCACACCTAAAGGTCCATGGTTCCTGAACTAAACTAGTACGAGGATGATGGATTGTTTCTCTTGTCCGGTTCACCTTAACAAAGGCACAATGGAACTCTGAACGTCTCATGAGTCCAGGTTTGTCCACTGCTGGTCCACATTTTGGTAGCAAACATACTACAATTTCACCAGTCGTCAAAACCGGAACATGTTTTTTGACCAATGAAATGATGTTTCTGTGATTGGTTCAGTTGGTTTAGTTCAACCGGACTCAGCAAGTCTGGTGTGGACCCGGCCTTACCTGCTGATTGGATTAAGTAGTTGTAAATATTCAAGCATGTCATATCTGGACGTTCAATAGGATTGGTTATCCAAGAAAAGCAAGTTAGGGAGAAGGGACACGGAGACAGCTGACTCGTGCCGACAATAGTTTTTGGCACTCTTGTCTATTCATCTGACTTTATTATATTACCTTTGTGCTGTTCCTCTATTCCCCTTCATGCTTTCTAGCTGTCAGTTGATACAAATGATTAATAAATGTCAAAATGACCCTCTTCTTTCTACCCATTGAATTTGCAGTAGAAATGCATCTTTGGCCCTGAGTCTTGCTTCATTTTTGTGCATGATCTGAATGTTGCATCAAGAGGGAACTGAGCGCATCAGTTTGTCAAACAATGAATAGAGCTGCCTGTCAGAGTGGCTCATCTGTCAGACAGGCTTTTATATGTGTGTCTGTATGTAGGTGTACGCCTTTACTGGTTTAATGTCTGGATTATGCACTCTGCATTTTAAGTGTAAGTGTGTTCACATTTGTGTCATGATGTGGTTCACACTGCAACCTTCATTACATTTGCTCTTGGTGTGTTTTTATATGTGTATCTGTGCGTGTGTGTGTGTGTGTACCAATAGACTGCTGTATACATTGGCTAGCAATAAAACATTTATTGGCCCTCATTGTGTTACAGATGGTGTTGGTGTTCCAGGCGAACATTAACCAGTGCCTTTCTCTTACTTGTGACAGAAATAACTGTCATGTGTGTGACTGTTGGGGATGTGTACACTTGTTGCAGTATATGTAATGTGAAATGCAAAGCTGGCGAGGGCAACAGGTTTATCCAAACACAAAATACATTGTAGCTAAAAGCTAAAGAGCGCACCCTGCAACAGCCGCAGGTAACGTTGGCTCGGCTGCAGCTAGAGCCTAAACAGTGTAACTTAACTCTCCGTGGACAACAAAACTTTAATGTGGAATAATGCGCTGCTGATGTCAGTTGGCCTACGCAGGAAGACACAACTCACAAACCAAAAGTTAAGAGGCGACTTTTGAATAAGAATTGACAGACAGGAGTTATGTGTTTTTGAAATTTGCCAGTGTTTGTTCCCACTGTCTGCAACATGCTTCAGCCAGCAGCAAGACAAACAATCACTTTATTGTGGGCACTCTCAAGTCTGAAAATAGACCAGCAAGAGAAGCTGAACATACAACAAAGAGAGGTGGTTCAGCGGTTATTAATGGCTTTGCAAGTAAGTACTGCTTTTACTCTATTTAAGTGGTTATTGTAACATTAGCTGTTTAGCATTAGAAACGCATTGGTCACAGTGTATCTTACACTTACATATACAGTAGCCTTGCTCAGCATGACTTCACCAAAGTAGGCTACAGTTAGTGGTTCCAGCCTAATCTGATGGACTGTTTTAGCAACAATGTGGCATTATATTGCAGGTGTAAAGAGAGCTGCTGATGTCAGTGAGCCTATGCAAGAGGAGACAATTCATGGCCCAAAAATTAAAAGGAGTGTCAGGATTTGTCAGTGAGAAGTAGAGAGGAGCTGATAGCAGGGAGTTGCGTGACTGGCTAGTTTTCAATGAGAGTAGTAGTAGTAGTAGCAGTAGTAGAGAAGTGGTTTGTACATATTTTGAATTTTCTTTCTGATACAAATACAATTTACGAGTAGTCCCGACCCGGGATTTACACCAGGCACGGCTGCGCCGCGTCATGGCTGCGCCGCGGTTTTGGTCCGTCATACTCGCGACTTCAATTCACACCAGCAGCATTTCAGAAGCGGAGCATCTCAGAAGCGGAGCAGTTGTTGACTTGTTTACTTCGTCGTTTTCCTTGATTTTTGTGCTTCTACCATGAGTAAGAAGTCGATTCACTATGCTTTTCGTGTCGGGACTTCCTGTCTGGTTCGATCTCATCTGCACAGCTTGATGCGCCATCCGTCAAAAATAGACTTGCTGCGTATTCTCTGCAGAGCCGCTTCTGGGACGCAGCTGACACGTGCCGTGGCGCATCTGGTGTAAACTCGAGCATTGACTAGAATGGCTGCGTAACTCCCCGAGTGCCGCGGCACAGCCGTAACGCGGCGCAGCCGCACCTGGTGTAAATTAGGGGTGACCTGTTGGGGGAGTCGTACGATTAGTTGGTTGTCATCCAAACCCAAGTTCTTTTTATTTTTCTAACGACTGTATTTCATTAGTTTTAAGACATTTTGAGTTTGAAAAATAAATTATTTCATAAATATTATTACCTACCGTTAAGTCTATTGGCTGTATAGCTTCACGTGCTGGTCCATGTGGTAACATCCTCCCTTTGTCTGCCCTCTATCTCTGTGATGGAAAATTCTCCTTGACCCCCTCCTCCCGTGGCATTCATCAATTGTCTTGCCAAGGTGAGGCTTCCAGGCATTTCTTTGATATTTCAGGGACAGTCCAACGCTCAGGTAACACGGCATCAACAGCACTTGTTTTTCCTGTTTACTTGTTTTAATAGGTCCCTTACTTCCACTGTTGATGCTGTTAAAATGATGAATTTTCCTTTATGGATCTCTGAAAGCATAATCCCCAAATTAATACATTTTCTTTTCACTCTTAGATGCCATTTTCATGAATGAACACTTCTTGATATATGGGCCAGCACATGTAGCCTTAGAAAAGTATTATTGGGGCGCTAGTCATGCTAATTTACAAGTCTTGCGCATTTGCACTCAAATACGCACAGACAGATCATTTACACAGTTATCTGAAGTTACGAGCGCTTGCTGAATATGACGTTGCATGTTCGTACAAGCCTTTTTGTACGTAAAAAATGAGAATATGTTCTTGCATGAGGCTGAATGTTTTGGTCCCACTGTTGGCAACATGCTTTGGCCAGCAGAAAGACAAACAGCTTTGTTGTGGTCACACAAAAAAATACAATTGGGGTCTATCAAGGACTACAAATCCTTCAAATGCCACAAGGAGATGATTCAGGAAAAGTCATCTCCAGAGAAAATGGCTGCAGTGCAGGAACTTTCATGCCAGAAAACAGCCCAGCAAGAGGAGATGCAGGTTCTCTGTAGAAGTGCCCACCTCACGAAAGGGAGGACAGTCAGTGATTATGAAGGGCGTTGGAGGTTAGTTTTCCTTTTATTATTTAGTGGTC